>PVIA01005484.1:0-114564 GCA_004024845.1 Tonatia bakeri
GCTTTGATGTTAAAAAAATTAGGAAGCACTGGTACATTTTTTTAGCTTATCTCATCATCATTTACTTTCAAATCTGTGCTCTCGTATGGAATATATGAAAGACAACTTTACTGAAAATCTTTTTTTCAGATGGGGGAATTTAGCCACTATTATCATTATGTCAGGTCAAATAAATGACCCATTTAGAGTTTATTTTGAAGGCCCCAACCAGATTCCAACTGCATACTAATGTGGTAATTGCATTAACAGCTTCCTCTGATATTTATAAACTACTCAAAGTCTGCATTAGTGGTTTATGACATCAGCCATACCAGCTGATTTAATCATGAATTTTTCTTCTTTAGTAAAGAGTCATGTATCATTTTCCATAATAAGATCATACCCCATAATGACCATATAAATCTTCACCAGTTCCTTACTACATTAAAATTCCTGTGGTCCTACAGTAGCTGCTTCATCAGCAGATACACACTTATGTTTGCTGACTAAACATAATTCATATTCACATATTAAAGATGAATAATTAAAAATAAAAAATATAATAGACTTCTTTTGCTTTTAGGAAGTTTTAGGATGACATAGTTCATTTAATCAGGATTATTTTGTAAATGTACACAATCTTTGACCTCTCAGATGCCAGGGTCTCTGCAAATGTGGCTCTCTGTGTCTAGAATAAAAAGCCACTCCAGTTTATTCCATCCTGAAATAAATGAGATGGCTGCTGTGCAGTTATACTACAATCAAGATATTTTATTTCACATAGACTTTGTTGGTATAAGAGGTAAAGGGAAAAATCAATGTGTCACAACATCATAAAGCAACCCAGAAAATAAAGTGAGAAATAAAAGAGCCAATAAAAAACCAATATAATTAACTGATGATGCTTGAGTTTCCATACAAACAACAGTAAACTTAAAAACAAGATGCATTTGTCCATTTTTTCTTGTTTTTGTTGTTTTTTGAGGTCACTTTAGGGGACCAAACAAGTAAATTTAAATTTCCAATAACTTTCCATTAGGAAATTATTCTATTGACTAACTTTTCAGACAATAAGACGTGGCTCATCCATTCCTGAAGGCAGTTAACTAATTAGCGAGTCACATTTCCTATGTAATGTCAGTGCTGCAAACTAAATCTCCCTCCAGTACACAGAGCTATTGCATTATTTGCCTCATCTGGAGATCTAAGATATTTTAAGAGGTTTTTTTGGAGTTTATTTTGTCTATTTTATTTCCCAAACTTATTTCTATTCAGGTATTGAATTTTTAAAAATTATATAGTAGATTTCTGGAGATTAGTTGTGCAAAAATGTGCATATACTTAACACTACTGAATTGTACACTTAAAAATGGTTAAGATGTTATATATAACTTACTAAAATTGGAAAAAGAAAAACATTTCATAGGTATAATTAGATAATAAAACAAGCTTTATGTTATAAGCTATTTAATATTCAACAAAAAGTACAACAATGTTGCTAATGAAGATATAAAATTCATGAAGATAGATTTTATTTTAAGTTTGAAAGTCATTGTACTTCATTTTTTAATGCATAAAAATTGATTCTTGTGAGTATTCTAGAATACTTAGCATGTTATGTGGAAGAAACATTTGAAAACTTTTATCTGCTCAGATATATAACATATAACCTTCATTGTCTTGAACAAGGTATGAAGTTTTTTTAAGTCTTGGATTCCACCAGTTTTAAGCATGTGGGCTCATCAAGATAATCTATAAGAAAGCATCCAGCCCTGTGTTTAGCACATAATAGATGCTCAGCAAATGTGAGTGTCCTTTTCAGTTCAAAGTTAGACCTGGCTATGCTGAATTCGTCAACAAAGGTTGATGGTGGCTGCAAGTCAAGCTGCTGACTATGAACACATGTAAGTATATTAACCAATTTACTTACATCTAAAAAAATATTAATCATTGTCTTAGCTTTTAAATACCAACATCAGAAAATATGTATGGATGTATGGGACATGCCATCAACTAAAACTTTTCTGCCTTGTATTTAAAATAAACTTTTCTTTAGTAAAATATGCTCATTAGTAGTATAAAATATGAAAAGTCATCAATTTTGACATTCAAAGAGATCATACCTCTTCAAGTTCAGAATACATGCCTTGTAATTGTGAGTTCATTAGAGCAACATCAAATACTAACACATGTAATATTAGACAGTATAGGATAAAGTTTAATAATCTCTAAAGTTCAAATATTGTCTGATATAAGTAGCATGCAAGTATGTCTGTAAAAAAGAAATTTGACATTTGATGACCAAGTCCAATAATTATTTCTATTTATTTTAATTTCTTTGAGGCATGTATTGATAATGAGGATCCTATAAAATTTATTGCTGAACTTTGTGCAATTATTAACTATTGTAGTTAATAGTAGCATTATGTCTCATTTGGGATCTCAATTGTCTGTTGGCGTATTCTATACTGTCATATACTGTCTTAGACTTCAACTGAAAGACATTATTTTTTGAAGAGAATTACTGAGAATTTTAGCTGATAATCACACAAGGTTATTTATGACCACTGGCATTTTCAAGCATTATTTTCTTTTCAACTAGAGATACCAGGATGGAAAGAATCCTTCTCTCAATAAAATATTTTAGAACTGAAAATACACAACACTTTTTTTTTGTTTAGTTATTTGTGGACCTCATTCTTCCATTCTTCTATACACTTTTTTTTTTTTGCATAGTAAATGATTTATCATGTTTGTTTTTATAAATGAAATGTTTAGTCCCTCAAGATTCTTAGCGATAAATTTCTGGATTAGGAAAATTTTCAGTGTGGGCCTTATATAAATTCATATTCTAATCGAGTTGCAACAGTAGGGGCTTTGGACAACAAGCCAACAGTAACAGCAGGCCACTTGAGGAATAGTTCCTATCACAGCGGCCCGCCAGTGGTTTCCATTGAAGCAACACAGAGTAACGTTTCCTTGTCTCTTGATACCGTCAATATAATTCAACAAAACATTAGCATTTGCATCAGATATTTTATGGTTCCAGGATAAACAATGCTGCAATCCGTGAAAATGAGAAGAAAAGCAGAGGGAAGGAAAAGTGGGTGTGTATGTGTACAGTACTTTTATTTTGACACAAAGTGTATACTTATATGCATTTTATATTCATAAATCGCACCCATATAAATACATTATAAAATATTTGTACTTGTATACACATATACACAATTTTTAAAATTTATTTTGTTTATATGTAAATTTTGGTTGGGACTCATTCAAATCCCAAGGAGAGGACTTTTTCATTCTCAACATACCCATCTCATGCCATACACTGTATCGGTACCCACACAGATGTATGTGCGGGCGCAGGGATAACAATGACAGACTAAGTGTGCTATCCTTCCTATTTTAGATAAAAATTCGCAGAGAAGAAAAATGACAGCACTGAAATGGATTTTGAATACACAGTTTTTGTTTTAATGGAATACATTTCCACTGTTCACACATAATAATATTTTATGATAGACTTTTAAGTTCACGGTTCAATAAAAATAAGGGGTGCCAAGAAACATTCTCAAGGTGGCATTTTACCTAAATCCCCAAATGCTATGGAAAAAGGAGAAAAAACTGGCTATAATTTATGTATTAACAAAAAGTAGCATTTCCTAACTTGGCTTCCTATATATTTTCCACAGTTTCAGTGATATCTTTAAAAATGTTTAGCAAACTAATATATTTTCAAATTATTGTTCATAGAATGAAGACTTGATTCTTTATTCAACATAGTAACCTTGAACAAAAACACATTTTTATGCTACCTGCTGCTAGTAAATTATAGGGTAGTAAAGCTATTGTATAGAATTTGGCTAAATATTAAATTTCATTTTCTCTTTATTGAGCCTAATTCTACATAGAACAAATGCAATACTGGATATGGTTATTTTAGACTCTTAATAAAGTTAGGTATAATCATTTGGCCCACAAAGTCAATGGACCTTGCGCCTAAATCATCAAATAAAGCAAATTCTCACTTTATGTTTTGTTGTGTAGACATAATCAAAAGTGAATTCGTTATACAATGATTGATCCATTTCCCCAATGTGAAGTTCAATATCTTACAAAGAGTTATTCAAATAGATTCTAAACAAATCGAAGCAGTGAAGCATTGATATAGGAAATGACAGTAATGCTTATGAAAGAAATGCTACATTTGCATGTAGTAGATATTAATATAAGTTTGTGGTATTGTTGTCACAGAATCTGTCAAATGCCTGAATAATTTTGCATCCTCATGAATTTTTTACCATTTAGTTTGGTTTACTTCATTGCCAGGATTTTGCATAAACATTTTCTATGTGGGCTGAAACATTTATCATTGATCTGCGGGTCATTCACTCGGTTTTCCTTGTCATAACTTAAATTGGAATATTGATCTTATAAAGTTCATACCAGATAATATTATGAGTAATCATAATCATAGAAACCAAAAGGCTGACTAGAACCATGACTATAGAGCAATTATAAAGTGTGATTATGAATAGAACAAGGCCTACAAGTGTAGAATCAATTTACATGAATTTCAGATGACCCATAAAGATCTTGAAAACCCCATAAATTTGGCTGTAATGAACATGCAATGATGAAAATGTACACTGAAGTTATAAATAAAACTGACCTACTTAGAGTGAATTCAGAAATGATAATGATAGATATCAGATGATCCTGTAAGCTAGTTATTGGGAGAGGGTAGGAGACAACATAATGGCATGTTTATCTACATACATACTCACACAAAAAAGCCTTTAATTCCTGAAAATGTGATCAGGCTTTTCAAATTAAGGCCATGGAAATAAGAAAATATTCTTTTGGGTATAAAATTTGAGAAGTATTTGTGTTTACTCTGGTAGTAATTTAAGATGCAGAATTGGGCAGGGGCCAAAATGTACGACAAACTGAGCTTAGTAAGCTAAGAGTAGTGGGCTCACAGAGAATAAATACTTCCAGTCTGCCCTGTCATTTACTTAGTTATGAGAACTCGGGCATCTAACTTTTCCTCCTTGTTTCTTGGTTTTATCATCTATAAAACTTCCTAAGGTTCTGAGCTGTAATTTTAAATAAAAATGTTTTCTAGTTAGGACTTAAGGAATAGGTAATGTGATTCTGGTATTGTGAATTTATTTACCTCTTTTATTTTTTCTCTTGAATTTTATGTTTTATATTGTTGATGCTGTTGCAGTTGTTCCAATTTTCTGCCTTCACTCCCTTCTGCTCATCCCACCCCTCACTTCCACAGTCAATCCCCACACCATTTCCCATTTCAGTGGTGAAGGGTTTAGTCAAAGAACATATATAAAAGACCTATTTTTTGTGTTGCTAATGAACTAAAGTCTTTAATTCCCAGCTTGAATGAGAAAATAAATATAATTTAAATTTGTACATACAAATATCATTCATGTATGTTTTACCTAAAGTTTCTAGTTAGTATGCACATATATTTTTTATAATTTGTCTACTAACATCTATTTCTGACTTAATCTTTTAATTCTTTAAAAATGTGGATTCTTATATTAAGGTACTCATACCAACTAGTCTATATTTGCACTACATTTGCTTATTATTTCCTTTATTGGGAAATAGAATAAAGGTTTTTGGAGGTAAGTAAAAATAGATTTAGTTTTTCTGAGGGTATTTTATTTATAGCAACTGTAAAGCCTATAACAACAATCAATGTAGGGAATATATGTGGTAGTGCTTTAAAAACTGGGCAGATACTGCGTTGCTTGTAGAGAGAGTGCTACCATCATCTTCGGCAGGGGGTTTCCATGAATGTGAGTCAAAATTCCCGAAGTGATGTACTGAACTGTTAGTGATTTTAGAAAATCTACACCTTAAAGCTCCATTTTAGAACCAGAACAGAAAAAGACAACTCTGCAATAATCAATGAAATCAATACAAAGAAGAGGTGAATGAACAGCCGGGGGTAGTCTGAAGGTAATGGTGTTCTGGGGTTGTGGAAATGGCACAAAGACCATCTTAAGAACAATTAGAAGAAGAAATCTTGTCTAGATATTACAGACTGCTGTTGTTGAACTTGGAACAGCTTCATTTACTTGGGTCACTTCAGTGCAAGGGAAGGAAATATACATACATATACATGTGTATAAGTGTGTATATATATATGTATATATGGGTATATGTGTGTATATGTGAGTATATACACAGGGTTGGCAAAAGTAGGTTCATAGCTATTTGTATGGAAAATAATACAATAATTTATGAATAATACAAGAATAAACTCTGAGTTTTGGGTACTCACAACTATAAACCTACTTTTGCCCCACCCTATATATGTATGTATATAGATGTGTATATGCACACACATGGTTTTTCATTTCTAAAGGCAAGGATTCCATTCAGATGGTAAAATGTTAGAATGCAATTGTCAAGAATGGCCTAGAGTCTAAAAAAGCTTCTTGTTAAATGAGGTTTGAGGTTTCCAGGGCACACCTGGTATAATGAAGCACATGTTAAGCTTGACAAGAAGGCTTTCCAAAGCCATTTTATTTTGCTCTAAAAAAAGTCTTTTAGCTCATTTTTAAAATTTGCCAAAACCTAAATCAAATGCCATTTTCTTAGTAATTATATATGGAAGGATATAATCACTGCAGCCTTCTGAAACTGAGAGACCAGTAGCCCTGCCTTGGGCACTTTTCCACAGTTGCTTTTGTTAATATACTAATGAGCCATTGTCACAATGCAGCCAACCTGGCATTAGCACTTACAATAAATTTGCTGCAAGAACACTGCTGTTTGTAATTAGCTCTTCATTACACAATCAGGCTGATTTAGGGAAACTCTCATATGATTTGCTCAGCAAATGAAGCAATATAATTACACCTCACTTGAAATCAACAAATTAGACTGCTGTTTGCAATTGGCTATATTATGTACTATTAGTGCCCAGGCAATTGCAGGCCTGTTGCTTCCTTTAACACTTAAGTAAAGTAAGTTTAATTAAAGCACTGAATATTTTGTATATGTAAGATCAGCTGCATAATGGTCATGATTTTTATAATTAAAGAGGTGACCCAAGATATTTGTGTAAAATATTTTATATTAAACTCAAGTCTTGGCCATTTAAAGTTCTTATGATAGAAATCAGAAGCTAACATCCGAACAGTATGTAATGAAACATATCTTTTTGAACCAAAATATTTTCTAGCCAGGGCACATGAGAATTGACTAAGATTCAAACTAGGGTAAAGCAGAATAATGAGTCATCCATGTAGTTCTATGTTTCTCAGCACCAGATACTCAGTACCCGTCAGGTGCAAAAATGGCTGTTTGGTCTTTTTTCTCATCGCGTGTTGACTCTGGAGTACTTTACCCAGTAGTAATCATGCGGAGAGGTAGTTGGTAGATTTAGAGAAGTGTTGACAGATTTACCAAATAAAAATACGAGATGGTTAAATTTGGATCTTGTATTTTATCTGGCAACCTTATTATAGGATATTTAGGATATGTTTCTCAGTGTTAAATTCAGAAATACTTATTGTATACACACAAAAAAAATTAATTGCCCCCAAAATAATAAATTAAGAAAATAATTGTCAATCGGTCAATGAGTTCTGGTTAGGATTGTGCTTCTCCATCAACATTTTACACTTCTTTAATTAAAAGACTATGTCACTTTGTTTTTATATTCCAAATAATTGACATTTAAGATGAGTATTGGTGATGTCAGCATTACCAAAAAGACCTTCTGTATCTCCCCTTAAACCTACAACTCTTTGCATATCTATAACCCAAAAAGTATTCCTCTACTCAACACACTGGCCCACCTGAGATCCACACATTAGTACATCTGAAAGTGGACATACTAGAACGTGTGGAGGAGGCAGGACAGAAGGAAGCACTGGCATGGTACCCATAGACGTGGTTCCTGTAGGCTGTGGCTGGCTGAGCCCACAGCCCCAGCTCACAAGCAAGCAGTAGGAGAGTCGGAGTGGGGTCCCACACTAAAGACCAATGTAGGGGAAGAAGCAGCATTAGAGCCCAAGAGGCCAGCACCCCCTACCAATTGCAGAAGCCTGGTAGCAGTAGCAGAGACAAGGCTATGGTCTCCTGGCTACAGCACAGGGTGCCAGTGGCCATACAGAACTAGGTAATGGCATGCCAGGACTGTGAACCTGGCTCCCCACAAACTGCCACTTCCTTCCACCACAGGGGTGGTGCCCAGAAATCCAGAGGAAAGAGACACAGCAGGGAGACTCACCACCACAGGCACCCAGGTGGTGACTCCCACCAGGACTCCAGAAGAGCAAGTAGCTCAGACAAGAGAAAACAAAAACTTGAACTATACCACCATCTACTGGAAAACAAAAGAAGACTTCTAATGATCAACATGTTGAATTGTTAAAATCAACAAGTATCCAAATAAGGAAAAGGTTCACTACTTCAAATGCACCAGCAGAGAACAAACTATCAAGCACCACGAACAGCTAAGGAAACATGGTAACACAGAAAGAAAAATGACTATTTTTCAGAAACCAAACTCAAAGTGATGAAAGATTGTAATCTAAATGATAGAAAATTCAAAACAGTGGTCATGAAGAAACTCAATGAAATTCAAGAAAACTCAGAAAGACAGTTCAACAAGCTCAGGAATAAAATGAGTCAACAAAAGGTGTACTTTGCCAAAGAGATTAAAGCTATGAAAAAGAACCAGAAAGACATTCTGGAGCTGAAGAATGCAATAAATAAGACAACAAATCCATTGCAAAGCAATGGAAATAGGACAAAAAGAAGAGAGAATTAGTAAGCTCAAAGATAGATATCTAGAAATTATTTAGGCGGGAGAGAGAAATAAGATTCAAATAAAGGAAAGAACTCTGTAAGAACTATCAGACTATTAGAATGGGCAACATAATAATAATGATTATCTTAGAAAGAGAATAGAGGGAGAAACAGAGAGCCTATTCAAGAAAATAATTGATAAGAATCTCCTAAGTCTAGAGAAGGAACTATACATTCAAGTATAAAAAGCTAACATAACACATAATTATGTCAACACAAAAAGACCTCTCCAAGACACATTGTATTAAAATAGTCAAGAGTTAATGACAAAGAATGAATTCTCAAGACAGCCAGGGGAAAAAGACAGAAAACTACAAAGGAAACCTCATCAGATTATCATCATATTTCTTTTAGCAGAAACCCTGCAGGTCAGGAGACGGTGGAATGTTACATTTAAGATATTAAAAGATGGAAATCACCAGCCAAGAATAATAGATCCAGCAAACTTATCCTTTAGATGTGAAGGAGAAATAAAAGCTTTCACAGACAAACAAAAGCTGAGGGAATTTACTCCCACAAGACATGCATTTCAGGGAATTTTGAAAGGAAGGTTTCTACATGAACTAAAAAGACAAAACTACACAAAAGTTTGAGTTAGTTGACAAACAAACAGATGCAGAAAATTGCACCTCTATTTCAGAATAGTGTTAAACATTTAATTAAAGTACACTGCTTTAAAAAACATTAAAACAACTATAATTACTATAATTTGCTAAAAATGCTCATAATAATTTCTGACAACAAAATCACAAAAAGAGAGGCAGGAAAGGACAGAACATACACTGGCAAATGAAGAAATGATGATAAAGAACTTTCAGAAGAAAAAAACTTATCAATAGAACATTTTTTTAAAGGATTTTTTTAAAATTTATTTTTAGAGAGGGAAGGGAGGGAGAAAGAGAGAGAGAGAGAGAGAAACATCAATGTGTGGTTGCTGGGAGCCATGACCTGCAACCTAGGCATATGCCCTGACTGGGAATCGAACTTGTGATGCCTGGTTCACAACCCGTGCTCAATCCACTGAGCTACACCAGCCAGGGCATCAATAGAAAATTTTATGCAAACCTCATGGTAACCACAATACAATGATTCAGAGCTGAGTCACAAAGCATAAAAATAGAGGCAACATAAAAACATCATAGAAAACCACCAAATTGAAATAGTATATAGAAACACAAGGGAAAAAAACCAAAACCAATGGAGATATAAAACAATCAGAAAACAAAGATAATATGGCATATGAAAAAATGTTCAACATCACTAATTATTAGTGAAATGCAAATCAAAACCACAATAAAAACTCACCTGGCACCTGTCTGAATGGTTACTATAAAATATACAAGATATATCAAGCATTGGGAAGGATGTGGAGAAAAGGGAATCCTCGTACCATATTAGTAAACTGGAGCAACCACAGTGGAAAACGGTATGGAGATTCCTTTAAAAAATTAAGAATAGAACTATCATATGACCCAGCAGTTCTTCTGGATATTTATGCAAAAAATATTAAAATGTTCATTAATAAAGATATGTATACTCCTATGTTTATTGAAATATTATTTACAACAGCCAAGGTATAAAAACAACCCAGGTGTTCATAGATAGATGAATGAATAAAGACACACAAAGGCAAACTACTCAGATGTGGCTGTGTCTAAGAGTACTGTGCTAAGAGAAATAAGTCAGACAGGAAAGGACAAAAAACATGTAATTTCACTCATATGTAGAATATATAAAAAAGTAGCAAACTAACAAAACAAAAGAAAAAACCAAGTTGATAGATATAGGCACCGAAATGGTGGCTACATCGGGGAAGAGGGAGGGCCGGGAGAAACTGGCAAAGCAGTTCACATATACGGTAATGGACAGAAACTAGACTTTCGGTGTGGGCACACAGTAGAGCAGACAGACATTAAATTATAACATTGTACACCTGAAATTTATATAATGTTATTAACCAATGTTACCTCAACAGAATTTTTTATTTGGGAAAAAGGAAGACTACTAAGAATAACTATTGAGTAAATCAGTAAACAGAAGATCCAGTGACTACTTTTTTATAGTAGACTGAGAGAGTCCCTTTTTTCTCAGATTTTATTTATTTATTTTTAGAGAGAGGGGGAGGGAGGCAGAAAGAGATGGAGAGGAAGATCACTGTGTGGTTGCCTCTTGAGCACCCCTTATTTGGGGACCTGGTCTGCAACCCTGGCATGTGCCCTGACTGGGAATCAAACGGGTAGCCCTGTGGTTTGCAGGCCCATGCTCAATCCACTGAGCTACACCAGCGAGGGCTGAAAGAGTCTTCTGTGGTAGAATACTGCTATTCAAAGGTCCATTGCTTTAGAACCTAATGTCGATTCCTCTTTCTATAAATACATGTAGCTTTTTCAACAAGTGGCATGTGCATATGTGCAGGCTGTGTGTGTCCAATTTATACACATATATAACCCCTGAAGGAACAGAGTGAAGGAACTGTGCGTTCATGATATTCAGTTCTATCGTAGTTTCATGACATCTAGTTGTTTCAAGACAATTTTTGGTTAAAGTCAGGAAAAGAACTATATCCTTACTGAGTTGCTGAGGCATGAACAAGTTGTTTTATTTTTTAATTGTGTTCACTGAGGTAGTTCATGAAATATTTAGGACTCGTTAAATGTGCTCAGTGAGTTCTACTCATGGTGCATATGATCACATATCTTGGTGTTCTATCCCATCCACCACCTGCACTGTTCCTCATTCCCAAGGGAGCAGCCATGAATGAGATTAATGGCTTGTTTATATGACCTACAGCCAATGTTTCAGAATCAGGGCTCATGTTGAGCTGGGGCAGGAGGACCACATTCTATTGTGTTTTGATACCCTTTCCTTTGAAGTGATGGGGAAGTTTGAAAGACAAGTCAGGTCACAAGTCCCTCCTGGGCGGTGCTGGTTCTGACATGTGCTCCCTGAGCAGACACGGTGAAATGAGCAGTGAACGCCATGTCTGTGAACAACTCTCTAGACTTGAACTTAAAACTTTTAATTTGAAGAGGATTCCATTTTCTGGTTCCTTACTAAAAAATTATTTAAAGATGTCAACATTAGAGAGATAATTTAAAAAAAAAGTGTCCAAGTTAAAATGTTGGAGAATTAGGTTGTACTATGAAGTGTAAGATCTGCTGATTCAAGGATATTATTCTATGTGGACACTATTACATACATGCACTTTAAATTTGTCTCTTTCCCCCCTAACTTCTACATTTAAGAAGAGTATTAACAATAATTATTCATTAGTGGATATCTTTTAATGATTTGTTAAAAGGAAGGAGACAATGGATTACTCTTCAAAATAAAAATTATAAAGCTGAAGTCTAGAAAGTTGTTCATTTGAACATTATATCAAATCAAATGCCTAAGCAGTTCTGTTAGTGGATGTGTTTCTTTTATTTTATGGAAGCTTTTGTGTTCATTTGTATTCTTACAGTGTTATGGAAAAGTGATTTTTTTCATGAGGTTATCCAGAAATCTTTTTATAAAAATTAAAAAAGAACTGTGTTGCTGAAATCTTTCTTATCTCTGGTGGCACATTACTCTCCAAAGCAATGGTAGTGTTTTATCAAAGAAGCTTGATAACATTTAGAAAAATGGAATATTTCTCTTTAAAATTCTACTTTTTACTTTTCAACAATGGCAGTTAACTGCTTTGGATTTTAAATTATGCTGTAAGTGTATTTCATTAGTAGAAATTATGTTCCTGAAAGGTACAGGGCTACTGACTTCATTGAGAGACTTCCCAAGTTATCTTTTAAAAATGACAGGTTTATAAATCATTCTGCAGAGAATGCTGAGCCTACCAGTTGAACATAGATTTAATTTCAAGAATGTAAGGGAAGATCATTGTAGTAGTCACAGGGGCAACATCACAATGCTAAGTACATCGCACTGAGCCAGGCAAGCAACACAGAACAAAGCCTGGAGCTGCCCAAATAGAGGAGAGAATATAAAGTTTCATCTGTATGCCCACAGACTGCAATGAAATGGCACATTTTATGAAAAAACAATTCATGTAAAATAGAAATACCATCAAAATTATTCTTATTGAACTGGATGAAGAGTATAGAGAAGAGATTTTGATGTCTGAAAATTCTTTTTTTTGCAGGGGGACTGGGGATTCTGTGTCTATTTGTGAGGATTAGTCTCTCTCTCTCTGCTCCCCCCAAACACCAAGGCGATACTGTGTTAGTACTGCTCATACTAAATAGCTTTAAAAATAGTTAACTGGATTTTACCGTCACAACTAAATACAATTTCAGCTGCACATCTCCCTTTCTGTATGTCAATTTCTAAAGTTTGTATGTCATATCTACAGTATAATTTAATTCAGACACAAATGTAAAGAAACAAGTATAAGAAGAAGTTCAGGGTGGGACTAGTGATGTGTGGGGTGCGGGGGAGGGGTGGGGGTAAAATGGAGACAACAATACTTGAACAACAATAAAAAAAAGAAAAAAGAGCTGGCTACAGTATATTGTAAAATTGAAAAATGTGCATTATAAATTACTATATTAAACATGGTATCATCTGAGGGAAACCAAAGGAAAAAACATCAGTTTTAAATAATGAAAGATTAAGAAAAAAAGCACAGTTTGTGTCAAGGTGTACTAAAAGAGTATGTGTATACTTTCACGTGCATATAATAAGTTTATAGGAAGACAGTGAAAGATAAAATTGACTTCAAAGTTATTTTGAAAACCAACAGAAAGCATAAAAAAGAAATAAACTATTTTTCTAATTTAAAAATATTTGCAATGGATGGGAAATTTTACATACCACAAAATATGCTTTGGGGATTAAAGTGCAGTTTATCTCTTATACAGGAGGCTACCACAAAGCTAACTCCTTAAATATTAGATTCTGAATGCCATGAGGAATATTGAAATCAGCTTTTTTTTTTTTCCTATTTTGGAATTAAAATTAGCTTTAAAAAATAAAGTCAGTAGACATTATAATTCACTAATTATGAGTTTAAAGCAGCAAAACTATACGGAAGCCAGAATTATGTCTAAGAAAGATAAAGCTGCATGTGAATTTCATACATTTTCCACATGTGTATGTATAAATATGTGTTCTCAGTGTGCATGTTTCATACAGAGGAAATGAAAGAATAAGAGTTAATATGGAATATATCAATTAAAATATGAACTTTTCAAAAAGACAAGCAAACTGCCCTGAGTAGAACCTCCTTTCTGCATGTCTCTAACACAATGAAAAGATTCGTTTTGCTTTCTCCCCATCTTCGTCATTCATTGTGAAATGTTTTGCACTTTCATTTCCCTTCACAAAAGGAATAGCTCTCTGGTGAAATGTATCTCTGTCACTCTTCCTAAACAGAAATGCAGTCAAGGGTGTTGATAGCAGTGTGGGTACGTCTAGTAGACGTGTTCACTAAAGGCTTCACTCCGCAGCGCCATTCCTTCAGAAGTGGACACTGTTAGTTTTGAATGTAATCTTTCTTCTCCAACATTTTTTCCCAACTCTGACCCTGACTGGCCCTTTCTCTGTGCTGGCTCTCTTCTCATCTCTGTACCTTGGTTCATGCTTCTCCACCATTTAGGGATGGCCACACAAGCCACAATTTCTAAATGTGACACAACCTTCGAGGAGGGATTATAAGTTCTAGGTGCCCCACAAGGTCCTTTATGTCCTCTACTCTGCTTCCAGAGCCTCCTGTAGTGGGTATAGTCTGACATTTTGTATTTGTAAGAGATGTCCTATCATTGGGTTTTGTTCATCCACAACACCACATGTGTCTCAGAGATAACAAATTTTGTCCCCTACTTACCATTGTATTATATTGTATAATGCTGGAGATTCATCATTTATCAATGTGTTTTGATCATTTCCTAGTACATCTTTGCCTGTATTTATAGAATTTTGTTAGGAAATCCATTTTGTAAAATTAAAATGGACTCAAATTCTTTCTTATGAAAGGTTACTAATATTATATTAATGTGATAAATACTAGGTAAGTGCCAGAGAAACTTTAGCCAAATGTTGAACTTTACCTAGTACTTACAAATTCTTCCAATCCTTACCAAGACCCCAGATCCTATGTAAACATTTGTTAGACTCAAGGGTCACAAAGAAAGGTAGGTGATAACTGAGCACTGGGAGTTCTAAATTAGCACAATCGATTGTTTTTCCTCTAAAATTTTAAAAAGGCACAAACCTAGGGCTTTTAAAAACCTGTTTGGTACTGTTTAGGCCTTTATTTTCAGAAAAAAATAAATGATGGAACCTTCCAAATGGCTTAGTCTCATAAATCTGATGACAAATGGCACAGGCATAAATGAGAAAAGAAAATTTTTAATAACTCTTTGCAGATAAAAGAAAATTTTGTTGATCAAAATGAATAAACCTGTGATTGTAAATAGTAGGTTTAGGATGAGAATTTTTTTGTTTAAAAAGCAACTGTAATAACTTAAATCTTCATTTACATGTCTATCATGCTTCGATTTTTCAGGTGTAGTCTGGAATGTTTAACTGGTGAATAAAAAAAAGTCATTGATTTAGCCCAAAAGTTTTACTTTTCTGAAAAGTTAATGAAGTAGGGTAACATTTCATATGGCTAGATAAGAGACACAAACCTAATGTCCCTTCCTTGTGAAGCAGAAATAGACAAGAATAATATTTACTTAATAATATCTTAGGAAATATTCATTTATTTAACTTAGATTTCCAGAATATAGCGTGGAGATCTGAAAATGATTTCTTAGGTCTCTAAGTGGCTAATACACTACTCAGTGGTTTCTGGAAAATTTGTGAAATTAAGGAAGAGATACAAAATTTCTGAAAACAGAGTTATAATACTGAAGTTCAGTTTGTACTAAAATCAGACATCACACGAATTAGAGTTCCATGTTTACACGGCATACAGAGTTATTTTTAGTTATTTTCTTGATAAAAATATATGAATTAATTATAGAAATTTTTTAAAAATAGAGACTTGCCAAAAACAAAATTCCAGGTAATCCTTTGACCACAGTTAAACACTATTCATTCATTATAATACATACCTGTAGTTTTATATATATATATATATATGTATATATATATATATACACATATATACACATACAATATATATAAAATATAAAAATAAAATATACTTTGGTTTACTATAAATATAAACATATGCATGTATCAATATTTTATTGCTAAAATTGACTAATTTGTGATGACATAAATAATTACTCCATATTGAATCCACAGGCAAAACAATATCTGCTTCATATGCTCTTCTAGTCAGTGGGTAGATTAACCATATGTTTAGGTCATTTAAAGAATAGTTGTAACAAAATACATGTTTTTAATAACAATTGATGTTTGTTTTCAAAAGAAAGCAAGAGAACTATCATGATGAGAATATTTAAAAATTGGATTTTCTTACACTAATTTTAGTATTGCTTATTATGAATAGGTGAAATGTAATAACCTTTTCAGTACTTAACGTTTCTAAATATGTGAATTTGGCTCCTCCATAAATAAAAACAGAAAAGCTGGCAATGGCATAAGAACCTCAGTGCAAATATTTATAAAACCAAGCTGAAAAATACAAATTAACATAATTATACTTCTATACCATTAGATATAATTTTCAAAATTCTTTTTAGGGATTGAACACACTTGTTAACTTGCTACACCACGATTTGTGTAACTGATTCCAAAGTATTGGGATGTCAGTTTGTTTCCAGTCATCATTATCATAGTGCTTCAATATATTTTTATGGTTTACTTTATTACAGTAAACAGTACAGAATCTTTGCTTCACTACTTTGCCTTACTTTTCATCTCAACACATCACTCAAGCAATAAACAGATTGCTAAAGGCTAATCTCTTTTGGAAAGGACAGTGCCAGCCTCTAATGGATTGAATCTAATCATGTTTTCCCCAAATTGGATGAGGATGCTCTGAACAGGATATGAAAAAGGATAACTCTCAATTCATCATCTGCCATTTCTTCCATAAATGCCATTTAAATATTTATTCATTTTATTAATAAAGTATCAGTATCCCTGATATCTTGTAAATTTGACAACTCATTTTAACACTAGTCAGTCAGAATGGTTTCTTAAGTAGACACTGACTGATTATTTTTAATAACTATTAACTCCTTTTGTTCCTGTTCTATTATCATAAGTTAGGACTATTTAATTACTTTCCTAAATTTCTCTCCATAAAAAGTAAATGCTAAAAATGTACATATTGTTTTTCATGTGGGATTATTTTATCATCATGTTATGTGAATGTGGTAAAAAAGTTTCACAAAGCCTATACTGTGTTAACCTAGAAAAAAAAGTTGGCTAGTACTCAATATGCAATAGCGGAGGTAATAAAAAGAGTTAAGGACAATGAACAAGCCACAGTAGAACAGAACAACACAAAAGTAAAATAAGACAGACTATAATATACTAGCCACTATCATATTGGAAAAGAAAAGACAGAATAAGAAATACTTATTTTTTGAACAGTTCACTCAGTTTTATCCCAAAGAAATGTAGGACTCATGTGGGACAATCCATTTAAACAGCTATATGCATATGATAACTCAAATGTTCTCAGACTTGTAAGATCGGCACGTGGCTCTCAATGCTTCAAAGATTATGCACCTTAACATTACAATTACAGAGGAAAATACTGTCCTCTAAATTAGCTCTCAAATTCTAGTTTTACCTTTACTTGTTTTAACCCTTTCATGGATGTCAAGAACAACTGATTTCTGTTACATATAATGGAAACTCTAATGTGAAGGAATTAACATTAATACACGAAAATGAGCTCACATATGCTATGGTCTGAATGTGTTCTCTCAAAATTAATACACTGAAAACTGAACAGGTAATGGTAGGTATTGAGAATGGGGGCCTTTGAGGGGTGAATAAGTCATATGGGCGATGCCCTCATAAGTGAGATCACTGCTCTGATTAAAAAAGGCCTCAGAGAGAGCTAAGCTGTCTCTTCTGCTTGTGAGGACACAAGGAAGCTGAAATCTGGAGGAGGGCCCCCACTCAGTCGCACAGGCACTCTGACCTCGGACTTCTCAGCCTCCAGAAATAAATTTCTGCTGTTTATTAGCCACCCAGTTTATGCTATTTTTGTGACAGCAGCCCAAATGGACTAGGAAATATATAAATATGAAGACTTCTAAAGAGTTCAGATCAACTATCACAAACTCTTGAATACAGTAATTTTTAATGATCATACAAGTCTACAGAATCCATCTCTCATATAAACACACAGACACATAAATATACCTGCGGACACTTCCTTCATACATTAATTACATCTCAAGTTTCATATCTTCATGCCTATCAAACTTTTTACTTTTATTATTAGTAATTGTATAATAGACATCATGGCAGAAAAAGTCAGCATTAAAAATATGATGTTGAAAGACATATTGTGCATTATTTTTAAATTAAGAAAGAACATTTCTAAATTCCAAAAGGATGAGTCTTAATGTTTCTAATTATGAATATAAGCAGACAAAATTCACTGGATTACCTATTTCACTATTGCATTCTAAAATGCTCAAGGGGAAAATGTTCTTGTAACTGAAATCCACTGACAATTGTATAAAAATAAAGTAGCATTCATGCAATTCCATGACTACTTTCTATTTTTGCATTTAAGTCATGACAATACAGAGTGGGGCAAAAGTAAGTTTACAGTGGAGAGTATGCAAAACATGGCATTTATTCCTGTAATGTTATTTACTAATTATTGTATTATCTTCCATATGAATAACTGTAAACCTACTTTTGCCCCACCCTATATATTCCCATTGTAAAACCTCACATTTCCTAGAAGTTGGGACTCCAATTTCACTGAAACTGAATTAGGACTATAGTCAAAGTTGTCATAAACAATTCTTCAGAGGAGTGGTTTTATTGAAAATTAGTTTTAAGAAAGGAATAAATTTTCATTGTGTTTGGGCTCTGAATGGGAAGTATCTCTTATTTTCAGAAATCTCTCACCTGGTTGGTAGTTGTACATAGACTATTGGAGGCTATAGCTATCCTCTGGGGTTGTTAGTCAAGAAAAGCAGTATAAAGTCAAAAACAGCACATCAAAACCAGTAGGATGTAGAGGCTTGAGACTAAACAAAATAAAATAGTAATTGTAGTTACACACGCTTTAGACCACAAGGCTGCAGATTTCATAGCAATATGGAACACAGCCTCAATGGAGGAGGATTGGGGTCAAGGTGGAAGAGAAAGCTGATGACACAGTGGTTTTTGTTAGAACAAAGAGAACTATACATATTAAGATACACAATTTTTGCCTATTAGGGCAGGCATCTTTTCTGAGATTGGGAAAGGCGGGCATGCCTGAGTGTTTCCTGCAGCCCGTTAGGATGGTGAATGGTGGGCAAAGCCCGGGGACAGCTCTGCCCCTTTCTGCTTCTGTGAAGGTCTGTCTGGCCTCTGCAGCTAGTTGACATTTGCGTGGAGCCAGAAAACAAAGCAGTTAATTCCCAGTGTTTATAGATTCATTTTCACATCAGGGAAGCAGTTGCAGTGTGCATATTAATAATTAATGATGTAGGCTGATTTTCAGGAGATTTATATCAATGATTATATCTCTTTAAAAAAAATTTCCCATTTCATAGGACACTGTGCTATTTACCCCTCTTTAAATTTATAATACTTCACTTCTATCGATAACTTCCTTGGGAAATTGGGGGGGAATTCTTCCTTTTATTATTTATTAACCACATCAAGGCATCTTGCTTATCTCTCTACAGGAAACAAAATATTCATGATCATCACTATTTTCATAGCTCTGATATTTCAGAATGTATTTTACTTTAGCAAAAATATATAAAATTGTTCAATGACCCTGATGCCATTAGCTCAAACAGTAACAGGGTCCAGAGAAAACCATCACATGTTGCTGAGAATAATATGAGATTTTATTGACTGTCACATTCTAACAATGAAAGTATAATATGAATTAATATCTAAATAATTTTGATAAAAATAAATATATAAATATAAAAATAAGCTATAAACTTCTTTGCTATTCATCCTTATTAAGTAAATAATTTTTTCAGTCTTTGCACACAATATTTATTAATATCCATGAAAACAAAACTACTAATTTTTAAAGCTATAATGCATCTCAATATTTATAACTATTATACTAAACTTTACATCATGGAAAATGTGGACTTATTAATGTAACTATTGAACAAGGGAAGGTGGTGGGTGATGTCCTCTTTGGACTTACATTAATTATCAATTCATTTATAAATACCGAATATTTCCAGAGAGAGTGAAAGCCTATCAGTGTGAGTTTCTTTTGGGAAGATTCTAATGTCAGATACTTTGTACTACCAATAATTTGTTAACACAAACATAAGTAGTTTAAATGTGGGAAAAAAATTGCTATGTATTCTAATACCTTCTTGTGTAGTTAAAGAAGAGACTTGAAACACAGATGGTGAGCACACCTTAAAATATAAATGATATTAATAGCTGTCATTTCAGTGTGGCAGGTACCACTATATAAGCAGGCTGAACAAACCAAATGTACTCTGCTCAAATCATTTCATATATAAGGACTCTCTTTTAGTAACTTCATTGTGTGTTTGTCAGGAAGGCTGTTACTAGGATGCTTAGAAGGTAATGTAACTGGTTCAACCTGCTTTCTTTCCCGAGTGAAAAAGGAGAAAATTGATTGAAGGCCTGCTACTAATTTCTACATACAGTGCCTTTAAAAAAAATAGAGACTCATGTACTTACGTCACATAAATCTGTGGCCCTCAGATTATCCTATGTGAATAAAAATAGTAATTGTTATAGTTGTAATTCACTTTCATTAAAACATTTGAAAATATTTTTCAACAAAATTGTGGAAGATGTCAACAAATTATAAGGTTAACATAAAATTGTGGCAAAAGGAAATTCCGTAAATTTTAGAAATTTCTATAACTTCTAAGAATCAGATTAACCATATGTTGATTTTTTATCATATTAACCATAAACCGACCATCTTTATCTCTTTAATTTGTTACAGTATTTCACTGAATTTTATATATAGTTTCTCTAGTAAACAGATTGTACACAAAAAACAAACTAGAATAATGTATACCTACTTAACAAATTTTTACATCTACTAAATGTGCAACTGAGTTAAAATTAAAACATAAATTAAAGGTAGAGATCATATAAAATGCTCACCACTTTTTGAGTTTTTTGGTAGAGCCCTGAGTAAATCAGCATTAACAGATAACTTGAATAATTAGGGACATTCCAAGAATGAAAATCAAGTCCCCTATGAGTGTGGTTAAATCAAGCCAAGTCAGTCAGGCATTCATTATCATATTTAATTGAGTATAACAGGATCACTGATGGGGCTGTCACAGGAAAATCTTATAGACAATATATCTGTCATCTTTGTACCCCAAATATTTTTGTATGCAACCTAAGAATTTTTGCATATTATACATTTTCAATTAAGATAAAGATGGGATTTTTAAAAACAGATACTATGCTGCATTGTTCAATGTATCTTTTAAAAAATAAAATGTTTATATGGGAAAAGTCTTGCAAAGACTGAAAAAAAAAGAGAAAGGGAAACAGGGAACAATTATTTATTGAATATCTACCTGTCACAAGGATCACCTTAACCCCCACACAAACTCCACGTGGTCTGTCCTAACCTAGTTCCCAGTCACAGATAAGAAAAGGGGTTTAGGGTGGTCAATGCTTTGCTCAAGTTCTCATAGCCAGTTAAGCCACACAGCCTCATTTTCATATGTAATCTTCACAGAAAACTGGGAGATGATTTGGAAAGACAATGGTTTTAGCTTGCTTTATCTAAATTACACAAGTCACCTGGATAATTGGGCTTTCTCTAATGGAAATTTGGCAGGGCTGCTGAGAAACTGGAATTTTTAGTATTGCTCCAGAAGTCCCTTGATTATTAACGTATCTTTAAGAACAATGATGTTCCCTGAAAATGAAACTGAACTTGGTAATCCACTACTCAGAGTTGTTGGAGTCTCTCTGCTATCTATTTTGTTTAGTGGCAAATTTGAGAATAGCTATGCATGGGCTCTCAAGAAGCCTGAGAGATAGGTCAGAAAGTAGCAGTGACAAGACAGTCAGAGAAAGACAAATATCATAAATTCTCACTTATATGGGGAATCTAATAAACAAATAAACCAAGGGACAAAATAGAGAAAGAGGCATGGCCACATGGAACAGACTACTAGCTGTCAGAGGGGAAGAGGGAGCTGGGTCTGGATGAAAGAAGGTGAAGGACTTAGACAGAGAACAGATGTGCATCCCCCAACAGTGTTTCAGTGGCCAGAAGGAAGGGGGTGGGAGCTGGGGGAGGGTGTGGGCAAGGGGGGTGGGAAATGGGGACATCTGTAATAGTATCAACAATAAAAATAAAGTTAAAAAAAAGTAGCAGAGGAGGCAATTTTCGACAGCCTTGGGACAGATATGCGGAGGAGGGATGTGGCCCAGTTCTTAGAAGTGCTTTTCTTGTTTTCACTTTTCTCTATTTTTTTTTCCCTCTCAGGAGTCAGACACTTTACACGTTCTATTACAAAACTGTCATAATAATCCTCTTCATAAGATACATGAGAAGGCAGAAGTGGAGGGAACTTGTGCCCCTTCCCAAAGGTCATGAGACCAAAAAGCAAAAAATAGAGATTCAAATACACATAATCTGACACCAGAGCTAGGGTTATTTTCATATAGAATTTTGGCCTTGCAAGAGCTGGAAACACAGATATTTTACATAAATCCCTTCATGATCCAGGTGTGAAGGATCATGAATTTTTTTTTTCTCCTGGAAAAACTTTCAGCCAGAGCAAAACTTTTGTTCCTTAAATATTTCTAAGGGACTTTTTCAAGCCTTCCTAACAGAAGTTGAGAATCTCAAGTTTCATTTATTTTCAATTCTTAATATCTCTTTAGAGTATAATTAAAATGTTCTTTGAAATTCTGATACGAGTAAAAAAATTTTTTAATGGAACAAGTTGTTTTAAAATTTGTAAGATAAAATATTTGTTAATTAGTGTTGGTTTATCCTTTCCATCAACATTGGAAATCAATTGGAAAGGGAATGTATTCTATGTCCTTTGAGAACTTCTTGGATAAGATTATTGAAATCACTGCACTTTGAATCTCCCTGGTAATCAGAAATGCACACTATCTGATGACTCAGGGTGCAGTCTTCCTTACTTTTCCACGTGGTTGGTAATGCAGAGCTACAAATTAGGGGCATGTGAGAGCAGGTGCTTAGAAAGTATGTTTGTTAGATATGTTCCCACTGCATGCCAGCAGTCCCTTATTTGTCATCCAACACCAACATCAAGCTTGTTAAAATTTGAGGAATAGGATGGTTCCTGTTCATGTAGTCTAAGTTAGTATCTTTCATGTTGTAATAATTTAGTTATTTAAAATCCTAAAATAACATTGACTTATTTGATACAATTAATTGCTCTTCCTCTGCACTTTTCCATTCAAGTCTTTTAACTTCCTGTATGGATTTTATCTTTCCATTATGACTTATTCAAGAATTCCAAGATTTCTGGTTTACATACCTATTTGTAATCAAAGCTCCTAAGAGTCTCATTATAAAATGTTTTGGCATTTTCTGTTTTTCTGTGTTAATTGAACATGACTACTTAAACTTTCTACTTTATCCCTCTCACTTCAACAAAGTATTACACTTTAAGTCATCATTGGGTATATTTATTCTTTTCTCTAAATAATATTGTTTTGTTCTGGTGCCTCAATTCTAAACAGTCCACAGATGCACTACAGATAATCCATGAAAATCTGAGAGTATGTCAAAAGCATCATTTGGAAACAGATATTGCAGAGTCAGAAAGATAAATTAAATTTTCAAGATATAGGATTGCAGTTCTAAAAAAAATACTTCATGCTGTTTTTTAAATATATAGTAAAATAAACTCAAAACAGCAAACAGTGCTTTCATCAGCAGTTTCCAGCATTCACCCACAATAC
Organism: Tonatia bakeri; assembly: GCA_004024845.1. Taxonomy (NCBI): domain Eukaryota; kingdom Metazoa; phylum Chordata; class Mammalia; order Chiroptera; family Phyllostomidae; genus Tonatia; species Tonatia bakeri. The sequence continues at coordinate 23,872 of PVIA01005484.1, forward strand.
AAGTGTTAGAAAGTATATTATTAGACCCTGCCAAGCAATCCATCATGCTGTGTGAATATGTCACTAATTTAAATTCAAATGGTGAAATGGGAAGATAGAAAGAAATATTTTTTAAAGAAAATCGGTTTCATTTTTTTTCAAATTGTAAAGTAAAAAGATTTTTTCTTTTTTTAGAAATACTTTAGTTTTTAATGCCTCGAACAACCCTTTACTCAATTAAGTGTATGTTATTGTGGTAAATTATAAAGTATAGAAAATAGCTATACATCCATCATCCAGTTGTATTGATCCTGTTATTTAAGCCACAAACAGTTTTGCTCTTCAAGAAATGAAACTTTTGAGATTAAGCAGAAAACTGCCATGAAACTCTCAGTGACGTCAACCAAACCCCCCTCCTCGGAAGTACCCAATAGACTGAAATGATATTTCAGCATTAACTTATGTGTTATCCCTGCCTATTCATTTTGTTTTCTCCATAAACAGAATTTATTAGTCTTCTATTTTTTAATTTTTCCTATTTTTAACCTTTTAATAATATGCATATTCTTCATTTTTGCAATAAATCTTGTGAGCATTTGTCATTAAGCAGACTTTAAAGAGGAAACAATTACTATTTAGCTAATATGCATCATTATATACTTTTTTACTATCTTAATGATTTCTACTCATTTTCATTATATTCTTCTTATTCTTTCTTTTTTCTAGTTAATTTTTAAGTATTTTGGATTGGTCATAAGTAATTAATTTTATCTTTCTTGAGAAAGTTTTAAACATTTCTTTCTTATTATTTATTATTAATAGTGTTAGGAGAATAAACATATTAAAATACCAATAAATTAGGCATACGTATATTATCCCATATATCCTAAAGGATTCCATATGAACACAAAATGTAGGTCATGCCCTGAAATTATGTCTCTTATAATCATACTTTTTTGAATTTTGAACTTGGAGGATGATTAATAGTCTTTAAAGCACTAGAAATTAGGATAACCTAGGAAAGAACATTTTTAGAAAGAAAAATATTATATATGTATATTGCAAAAGCTTTCTGGTTGCTTATTTTTAAAAGGCTAATTCTAGAGATAATGAACTCTTTATTGTGTGTGGTTTGCCACTTATGTATGCTACGATTGATTTTTTTTCCTTAGAGCAGGTAGCTAAGACTATATCCAGTATTTATAAAACTAATTAGATGTCCAATATGAGATGTAAGTAATTTCCTTACAAGTTATTTTAGTCGACATAATGGTCGTATTAATAATATAAGGAAAAGAGCGCCTTTTCTAGTAGACTGAACATGAATTCCAAAAGGTACTCAAATGGGGACAGTATAAGCCAACCCAGCAAACTGGAGTTGTGACGGAAGCAGATAAAATCCTAAGACCAAATCTCACTAATATAAACTAGTTTCATTGGTCAGGGTTGCCTTTTGAATATGCAGTGTCTTATACTTTGAAGTAATAACTTCATAAAAAGGTTACTCTCAATTAATATTTTACATACAACCTTTTAAACCTTTACTCTTTACGTGAAGTCTTTCTATGACATATATATATATACATGAAGTCTTTCTATGACATATATATTTATACACATCTATAAATATATATGACTTATACCTGTACATATTATAAAGAATTATCAAAATAGAGCTCTAGCAATTTTGAAGTGAAAACATCAATTGATTAAAATATCCAGGACACCAGTACGGTATGTTCTTTCACTTCAATCAGTCAAGGAAAGGAATTAAAAGGCATTCAGATTAAAAAAGAAGTAAAATAATCTCTAATAACAGATGACATGGTCTTGTATATAGAAACTCCTGAGAAATACACATAAAAAATTAAAGCAAATGATTTCAGCAAGGTTGTAGTATATGTCAATATACAAAATAAATTGCATTTATATATACTAGCAATGAGCAATCCAAAAGGGGAATTGAAACAATTCAATTTCTAATAGCATCAAAAAGAATAAAAAAGAAGGAAATTGAACAAAAGTTCAAGACTTGTACTCTGGAAACTACAAAACATTATTGAAGAAATTAAAGGAACCTAAATTAATGGAAAGACACCATGTTTATGGGTCAGAAGACTTCATGCTGTTTTTGGATGGCCATACCTTCTAATTTGATCTACAGATGCAGCAAAATCCCTACCAAAAATTCAGCTGAATGTTTTCAGAAATTGACTCAGCTGATCTTAAACTGTATTTATGAGAGAATAATAGATCCAGAATAGTCAAATTAATAATTTTTTAAAAATGTCTACAACTATTTATCTGTTGTCCTCCATTTGCTTTTCATTCTCTGAAAGCTAATAAGAGGGTGTTTGAATCCTCTTAATTTTATCTCATACCAAGTTAGATTAAAGAACACATCCCGGCACAGGACACAATTCCTAAATACAGTTTCTTCTCACTGTGTCATGAACATTTTTGACTTTACACATAATAAAAGGTATTGTTTTGAAAGATATTTCATAGTATATCAAATAAAATATGATAAAAGAGATCAAAGCTGGAAGAATCACAACTTCCTAATGTCAAAATTTATTATAAAACTACAGTAATCTATGTAGTATGTAACACATAAAGATAAAAAATAGATCAGTGGACTCGTTTCTAAGTGAGTCCAGAAATATGCCCTTACTTCAATGAACATTTGGGTTTAGACATGGGTACATAGACAATTCAACGAAGAAAGAATAGTCTTTCAACAAATTGTACTGGGACAACTGGGTATCCATGTGCGAATAATGAATCTGGACTCCTACTGCACACGGTATGAAAAAAATTAACAAGAGTCAAAACTTAAATGTAAAAACTAATGTTATAAAACTTTAGAAGCAAGAACATAGGAGTAACTTTCTATAACCTTCTGCTAGGCGGTGGATTTTTAGATTTGACACCAAAAGCACAAGAGACAAAAGAGGAGAAAAACATTAGAAAGTCCCCGCGTAAGCCTTAACAGCCACCAAAATACATGCTGTCAAATTATCTATTTCAAATCCTCCACAAGCTGGTTTCAAGTTGAAATGAATGCAGATGAATTGCTGCTTTTTTTCACAGTGATATAAGGCTTATCTTAGTTTTTTGACAGGTCCTGCACATAACAAGCTCTTAATGGAAGCTGAAATTGTCTTCAATTATACCGGGTGTCTAAAGGTGGGTCAGCTCTTAAAATGTCTCTGATTTTTTGTCAGGGTTACCAAATTAATAGGACTCCATGAACTTTTGTCCTTACTTAAAAGTTAAAACTTGGAGGAATGCACTACATACATTATGATTTGTTTTAACCATTTCCCATGTTAGGCTTGGATGTGAACACAGAAGTTTATGCAGAAAAAGGAATCTGAAGAAGAGTAAGACAAGGATTGGAAGTGACGTTTGTTGCAACTGGGGAAACTGTTTTTATTTATGATTTATTAATTCATTTCACACATATTAATTAAGAATCCACTTTTATATTCTAGACATTGGGAACACAGAAGTGACGAATAAGGCCTCATGAAGATGGTAGTCAGAGTAGGCTATGCATATGCTAGTTTGAATAAAATGTGTTTGAGACCATTTTTCTGTTTCTCTTTTATATGAATTATTTTATATAATATATATATAAAACTATATACATGTATATATAAAATTTTATCTTAGTTGAGCATTTTTACTGTTTATTTTAGTTTCACTTCGATTAGGGATAATCAGGTAGGAAACATATTCCTCTCTTCACACTTTTTATTTAAAATTCTGAATCTTTGTGTATAATATTGGATCAAATATATTCAAGAAATATTTATTTTCCCATCCCATGCCATCCTGTTACTGAGACAGTGTGAAACAAAAAATTATCTTTTTCCCAACTATTAACAGATTCATGCTATTGAAGTTAAAAAATTTTAATCAAAGAGTTTCTCCATTAAAATAAATAGAATTTATTTTCTATTTAACATAAGTCTCTTCTAACATTGATCATGAAGAAGTTCTGACCCTAATTTAATTAAACCTATCATATTCTGATTTCTTAAAATTCTCTTTTCCTAGAAAAATCTAATAACATGCTTGAAACAATTAATACCATACCTTATGTTATTTACAATCTCTCTCAAATGGGGATAACCTAATAGATCGTGAGCTTGTAACATTTGAAAATAATTGTTGCAAAGAAGTGCTCCTGGAAGCTCCATTATCTCTGGCATATGTCGTTATTGTACACAGGGAAAGTTTTCTATTTTGTGAAATCTCTCACCCACTTTCATCAATCAAAAGGAACTGAAGAAACTATAATAGCTGAAACCTATTTTTATACATTGAATTTTGAACAAGTGAATGATTTCTGTTTCTAGGATAAGTAAATGAATAAATACACAGATTGGTTCAACTCACAATAATTACATGACTATGACCCCAAATCAGAAAATACGTTGTAGAATGAAACTTCAAGAGAGGATGGCTTAAAAAGTATTCAGGAAATACATTTGGCAAGATTTCTTCATTAACCCGATAAGGGATGTGAGGAAAGAGAAACAACAGAGATAATTCTCAGGTATCTAATTTGGTTGAATGATGATGTCATCAAAAGTGGGAGTAAAATTAGGAGGAAGAAATAGTTAAAATGGAAGCGTGTAGACACACTAAGCTTATAATATCTGTGGAGCATTTAAGCCCAGAAGTCCAGTAGTCTGTTGATTGCTCAGGTCAGAGGCAAGAGAAGAGTCTAATTGTATAGAAAGCAGGAACTGATCACTCAAAGACAGTGCGCACAGTCACATGAGCTGCAGGTGCTGAGAGGAACTCTGAGAATCACCAACGTTCAGGGAGAATGGAAAGGAAGAGAAGTCCATGAAAAGCCAGAGAAAGAATGATTGTAAAATTATGCCCTGAAAAAGAAGAGGTGATGCAAGCAATGTCAAACGAAGCAGAGAAGTCTAATATTAAATCATTATTACACAATTTAATTAAATAAATTTATTTTTATTTCCTAAATAAAATTAAACATTTAATGAAAATATATAGATTAATTAAGTTATGAATTAGTTGTTTAACTATTTTATCAGTTGTTAAATCCTCATATAAAGAACTCACCGGATCCTGCAGTATTCACAGTTATAATTTGTAATGGTAGTCTTACAAGTTCAGAAGGAATGTGGTGAGATAATAGGAACCCCGAAGGTCTCTGGATGCAGTGTGCTGGCCCTTTGTAAATGTATACGGGGTCTTCCTACCACTGTGCTGCAACTATTCAAAGGCAATAGCCTTGCAAGAAAGAAACAACTATTTGTTTAATAATTTTTATATCCTATAAAGCATAAATATTAATGTATATTCAAAGTTGTTGGAGACAGAATTAGCAGTCATCCAGTTCAATTCTAGCTTGTTATATCAAGAACAATAATGGCCAAAATTGATTGAGTGCTTACTATTTACCCAGCCTAGTTCTAACTGTATTACATGTAAAAACCTGATTTCTCAATGAATACATGAAAAATGAGATAAATAACTTCTTCATGCTGACACAGCCAGTAAAGATAAAGCTGGATTCAAACCCAGGATGATGCCTACCTCATCTGTTTAGCCCCCATCACTCATCACAGGTAAGGAAAGGTAGTTATTGCTGATATGTTTACTTAGTAATTAGAGTGAAGCATCTTCCAGGGTCCCTTTCTCAAACATGCTGACCTATTCTAAGTCACTCTTAATAAAATAAGAGAATTAATCACATTTGCCACATTGAAATGAATGGGAGTGAATAGTACAGGCTGATATTACTCATCATGCTCTGTCTTGGTGAAAGCTCACCCTAAATTCAATTTTCAGGCCTAGTATGGAACAATAATCCATAGGCATTGTCTAAATCCTAGCAGGTACGAAGCCCAGCAGTGATGTGAGGTATTGTGGCAACCTTTGTACTGTGCACATTGGACGTCAGCTCCCTTGTAGATCTTCCCTGGCCCTATGGAAAGTGACTTCAATAATTTGAAAATATCATTTGCTCTATCTCTTACCAGTGATGGTTTAATAATTTCTCTCACCAGAAAACAGGCTTTACAATAGCAAATCATCAGAAACAATATCAACCTTTGAGTCTGCCATACCATATAGTCTGCAGTATAAGCTAAGAGAGTTTTCCTTAAAATTAGCAAAATAGATTACCCTTCTGAATTCTGAAATAGGTAAAAACAAACTTTAGCTATCTTAAGTGGCCATTGCCTCTGAAACTTGAAATGTGTTTGGCATGATACATGTATTTGCTGGACTATTTAACATGCTAGCCCAATTATCAGGTGTCAATACATTAAATGACAGAGCATGCTCATCCTTTTCCATTACAGAGAGAGAGAGGAAGAAAATGCACAAACTAGCTAATGAAAATGAGTGAAAACTTCGATACAGAGCTTGAAAGTGTCTCTGGACTGCAAGAGGATTTAGTCGTTGATACCTAGACTTTGGCTGTACTATTTCACAATCAGATTTGCCTTTTGGATGACAGTCTGATACAGAAGAGTTATATCATCACTGAAAGTATCCATTGTTATTTTCTTTGAAATTCTACCTACCAATAATATCATATAATTTCTACTAAGAGCATTTCAATCACAAACAAAGCAGTTCAAGCCACAAACCTTCTGGGGTAGGTTATTCAGTCAAGTGCAGTAGTGTTTTCTCCGATTCTAGTCCCCTTCTCTTCATGTCCTAAGGGAAGCATATCCCAGGATGCCCTGTGCTGATGATTCAAGTTTGGGAATCTATCATCAGTTTCCTGATCACCAGTAACTGGGGACATAGCAACAACTCAGGGATAATGTTATCCATTTAGAAGGAAGAAGTCATCTGTGCCCTAAAAATTAAAAGAGTGGGCAGGGGCTCCTTTAAAATGTTTTATTTACTATATAGAACTACAAGATCTTTTTGTCATGTCACTGTAGAAAATGTAGTTTCCTAGACACGCTATGGGCAACTCCAAGGCAATCATCATTACCTGGACCTTATTGACTGATACCACATGCCAGCTATAAGAAAGCACCCTCAGAAGAAGAAAGTATATGCATAAGGATGTATACATCATCACATGCTTATAACTTTTAGTATCTCCATTTGGGCTTATTGTATGCTGCTTAGAAGCTGCAGATATTTCCATTTAGACCTGGATCTTGGGATTATACCTTCCTTACTTTTTGCCCATTAGTATAATTTCCTCTTGGGATTCAAAAATCCTTCTGCACTGAGGAACCTATGTGGTTTTAGAAAACGACTGTGTCACCTATGGTCTTAGGTAAATCACCAGGATTACCATGCCATTTGGCTTTCTTCAAGACCTCATACTAAAGCATAAGGATCATAAGTAAGGGAAAACATATTTGGCAATGACCAGCAAAATCAATATGCTTAGGGATTCCCCAGTGACTTACCATACCACTGAATGTCATCTTGCTAGGGAATATTTTGGACTCAGCCTAGATTCTATGTCAGTAGAGTTATCTCAACCCATGCCATGCATAGCTCACCTTTCAGACAGAAGTGTGACAAAGTGTTTTAGTCACTAGTAAGTGTGAGTTGCTTGGTGCTATGCAATAAGGAGTAATCTCAGATGTTTATGGGAGTGGCCAGGGATCCAAGGGCCAGTTTGTTATAGTAGGTCCTATAGGATGTTGTACCAAGGTCACTCCTACGGTGACAGAAAGCCTCAGTTCTAAGTGAACCTGAGCTTGCAAGTCATACCTCTCTGTATTCTAATTCATGTTACATTAGAATTTAACAAACCTATACTGACTCACAGCACTTCATGTTTTTCTTTTCTTACTTAGAAAACATTGATGCAATTACTTTAATTTTTTTCCAAAGACCAAAATAAGTGCATTACATATTGCAAGCTGAAATTTGCCTTTTTGTGTATATAGGCACTATTCATCTGACTCCAGTTTTGGGAACTCATCTCCATCATCATTTCATGAAAGTTATTTATGGTTAAAATACAAATTTTGCAATTTCTCTAAACATGTGGCAATGGTAGACCTTTAAGCAGCATGTAAATATATATTCCATACAGAGTTCTTTATCTGGATTTTAGAAGAAGCAGAAAAAATTAAAAAAAAAAACAACCAAAGAACATGTATTAAATTAGTATCCAATCTAATGCTGGATGTTTGCTTATTCTCTCTCCCTTTTACCCCCAATGCAGCTTGTGTCTGTCTATGAATGACTATTATCATCTGGGACATTTTACACCAGCGTGCCTCTGGGCAATATAAATCTGGATTGGTTTCTATGAAATGACGCAGCCAACTCTGGAATGACACACCTATAATAAAGACAGAATCAGATGACCTACATGGGACTAGTCTAAAATACATAAATTCTACTTTATTTCCATAAATTCTACTTTACCTCAGCCTGTAAAGCTACATAAACATATTTAACTATGTTTTAGAACCCATTTTATAACTTGGTGAGCCTTTCAGAATGTTAGAAACACTGTTTTCTATAGAAGGAAGGCTCTGATTGGCCCCCTGAAGTCTTGGAATGTCATTATAGATAACCGGAATTTGCATGTCCAAATCATTATAATTCTCATGAATCCTTCATTTCAATACTTGCATGTACAAAGTAAAATGCTGGTTTCTATTATAATCCTGACCCTAAGGCAAAAAATGGGTAATAAATTAGATTTATTAGATTGTCTATATATTTGTAATATAGTTTTATTAAATTCAAGATAGTAGTTAGAGTGGTTCCAATTTCTCAGAATTAGATATATGAAAGAATTACAGAAAAGAACCCTGTATTCCTAAGCACAAAAACTATATGTTTTAGCTCTAGCTGGTGTGGCTCAGTGGATTGAGCACCAGCCTGAGAACCAAAGGGTCACTGGATTGATTCCAAGTTAGGGTACATGCCTGGGTTTCGGGCCAAGTCCCCACTTGGGGGCTTATGAGAGGTGACCACACATTTATGTTTCTTTCCCTCTCTTTCTACCTCCCTTCCTCTCTCTCTCTCAAAATAAATAAATAAAATCTTTAAAAAAACCTTGTATGTTTTAGTTTAATCTAACATTTATATAAGCATCTAAATTGACCTAGTGTGTGACCAGGAAGGCCACCTACTGAGTCTCCATTTATTCACCTATAAAGGTGACAAACATACCGTGTCACCTACAAATGCATTCACCTCACAGATACTACCATTCTACGGTAGCTTTGCTACCCAGTTGTCGTAAAACTTGTAACTCTTGCTAGGAGAATTTTGTTAAAATATGTTCCATAAACACAAAAACTTTTGATGTTTAAAACTTATCAAAAATCTTGACTGATGAGAGATTGATAATTTTCTAAGTGCTATAATTGAGGATAAAGGAGGAAATTTTTGTGTTGTTTTGCATTGTGCAATGCAATCAGTTTTCAAAAATTAAGATCAGATGGATCTGTAGACATCAAAAAGAACTGCTTGAAATACTGAACACTGTATTATTAATGCTAACCAGCAGAGCTTTGCTGACAAGAGGTATAATCATAAAACATAATCTTTTATTTTACTGGAGAAAGTTATGCTTGCCCAAGATGTCCAACATTCATTAAACGATTTCATACAAGTGACACCCTACTCAAAACAGCCCTCCACAAGGAAAATAAATGGAATTTAATCTGCCATAAAATAAATTGCACAATTTATTTTTCTTGAGTAAGTTGTGCCTTTGTGGCATTGGTGAACTGTAACAGTTTTGCTTTGAAAAGAAGCATACTTTTCATGCCAAACCCAAACCCTCCTGTTTTTAAAAGGAGCTATAAAACATTAGCCTTAATGTTTTATCAAAATGTTCTATCCAAAGATAAACAGGTTTTAAGATGCTTGTTATGAAGAAAGAATATATGAAAGTGTCATATATTGTCAGCCATTTAATGTTATAAGAAAAATGACAGTTCCATATACTTCAAACTAATATTTAGAACTGTAAAAGAGCAGTATGCTAATTAGAAAAATGAAAATAACACTCACCATCTATACAAAACTAAAATATTAGAAAAAACTTTAATAGTAACTCCTAGAGATAATATAAATATTCATAACCTCCAAAATTGACTACCTACTTTATATGGTCATTCAAAATAATATCTCACAATACAGGAATGCTATGTTTTAATTTGATTTCACTCACTTAAGTACACAAAACAAATGACAAAGCAAAAGAAAACAATAATAAAATTTTCCAACTGTGAAATTTGTTCTCTTGTTATATATATCTAACATGCAGCCAATCTAGATGATAGAATTTAGGTTTGACTCTTTGCTCTACTACATATTTTCCAAAATATGTATATCTTGTGTTCAAAATTAGCCTAGAAGCATTTCATTCTGATGACTGCATTCTCTCAAACTATAAACTCATATTCTACGTTACAACATTTAAAAATATTTTTTGTTAAATCAAACTACATAAAAATGTCTATTTGTATGGAAGTGGAAACAAATGTATATTTGTACATTAAAAATAAATTCTACTGCATCTTAACTGAAACTTAATTTCATCAAGTTTAGATATATTACTGCTTTAGAAGCCAGAAGAATATATTAATAATTTCCATAAGAATCTTTGAAAATTATCTGAACCTACCAATGTCAGTGTTATAAAGGCCAATTTATAAAATTATTTATTAAGAATACATAAATGTTTACATTATCTCATGATTCTTTATCCCACTCTGGAAATTAAGCACCTACTTAAAATAGGTTTCTACCAGAATAAATAGAACATTGTGGTATTAATCATGAGAACTGTCAATGTGTGTGTAACCCTCAGACACACTCCCAAAAGCTGGAGAGATTATCCACATTAGGTCCGTGGAGGAACACAGACAGAACAAAATGCTACTCTAACCATTAAGGCAAAGTAAAAGCTCATTAAGGATATAACTCTCAAGGTTATTGTCAGATAAATGCTTCTGTTTACGTAGCCATTGATATCATGTGAGATTAAATTTTTAATATAAAAAATCAAGGGGAGAAGTCTGAAAGTGCTTTGCCTTCTGAAATAGATTCTACTCAATACATATTCTATTGCTACAGTTAATAGTCACATTTTATAAATGCAAAGAGACTTATTATGAGTTAATTTTGTAACTTCCAAAACTTACTCTTGAAGGTGGTAGGCTTGTTTTCCAGTAATCTTAAGAACCTATATTTCTCCACATTCATATTTATGACCCCAGGAAATAGTGCCACTCTACATCTTAGACTTCCCTTCAATCACAAATGCGAAACTAATCGGTAGAACACAACTATTTCATTAAAACTATCCATTTGACCATTATGCAACGTGAATTCAAATGATTAAAAAATAGAACAGCTTTCTTTCAATTCTTTAGCAAACAATGCTGAATTCTTAAACAGAAAAGTATACAGTTGTATTTTCTTAGTTTATTAGTATTTAACATTATCTTTTTATTTTAAAATTGTTACAATTTAAAATATGAATACTAAATCTAAACAATTCCAAGATTCATTTACAGTGAGTAGCTCTCAATAAACGTGACATAAAAATTGCGTGTCTCACCGTCTAGTGGAGTATCTGATGGAATCCCAGCACTAAAGCATTTTTGTTGACTGCTGTCTCAGAATCTTTATGTGCACTTTAGTGTTAGTATTTTACCATATAGAATAAAAATGCACTACCATTCTTCTGTTTTACAACCTTTTTACACTGATGATATCCTCCAACTCTGAAGAGCTGTAAAATTTGTGCTGATTTGTCTACTTATGAAAACTTCCCTCAGTGTATACTCAGAGACTATGTGAGTAAAAGAGAACCTGAAATTCAAGACTCAGGTTCCTTTGGAAATTGATTTAAAAGATTCCTACTATTTTAAAAATTTAAATACTCAACTATGTCTACAATTTTTATTATAATATGGATCTTTAAAGAAACTGCTTTGATATGTGTGTGTTTGTAAAGTTCTCTTTCTGAAATTGGCATAAAAATTATTGAATGATTCCAAAGCAAAATAAATCTATAAATATTGAAATAGTAGCAACCTGAAATTAAACATAAAATGCTATAAAATGAGTTCCTAAGAAATCAGAACAAACGTCTACAATTAGTGAGGATGACAAATTCTATCAAAGAAATGTAATAATAAATGGAAAATAATACCTAAAATAATGTAGATAATGCTATAGGAATTCTATCTCAACCTTCCTTTACACATCTATAAATATAATATCAATTATACCCTAAACAATGAAAACAAATAGAAACATTTATTTCATAACAATATGTAAGAAACTGTGTTTTGAAGTTATGTTTATGTACCTATATGACTCATTGAAGCATAAACCCAATTTTGAAACATATGACAGTTATTCTGAAACTTTGATTTTCATAAAAATTTCATATAAATCCTGTTAAAATGCAGATTCTGATATATCTGTTCAGGGACTGAGATTCTGCCCTTTTAATAAGCTTCAATGTGATGCTGGAGCTGTATAGGTCTGTGAACAAAACTACAGGCAACAGTGAACGATGCCACCTGCAGAAAAGTAAACTGGATGGTTTGAAATTGTTGGCTTTGTTAAGCTGGGAGGATAGTTTCAAGTCTCTGATTTTCCCTATACCTAGTACCTAGACGTTAATAGGTCTTTGTGAAACTCAAATACTCAGCTACCTACCTTTCCGGACTAGGAAGTTTGAAATAAGCAGGGACAGTAGAGTGAGTGAACTAGGGGGTGTGAATGCGTGTGTGAGCATGTGTGTGAGCATGTGTGTGTGTACCCTGTGCACAGTAATACTTCCACACTTGCCTTTAGGGAAGTGTGTCAGCAACTCTCCTGTGACTATCCTCAATTTGAACTCACATTCATCTAAGCATACAGCGTTTAGAGAATTGTCAAGTTCAAATATATCCTATGTCTGAGGTTAAGTCCCAGCTTATTTCACACATTTCAACATTTTCCATGTGGATGCAGTTAAGGTTGCCTGGAATTTGGAGATAAGCCCAGGATTAGTCCTGCTTTAAAGTCATCATGAAGCCTTGTTATAGGCTTCAAGTGAAGTTGTTAAATGTATTTCTGAGAGCTCACTAAAAAAAAATAATCACATTCACCAACTTTGGTAAGCTTCAGATAGCGAAAACACAGCGCTGTTGTTGAAAACTCACCTGCAGGCATGCATCCTCATGTATTTATTCGCAGTCGGCTTGTGTTCTGAGGCTGAAACAACATCTGGTTTACCAAGCGTGCTCAGGGAAGAATATCTAAACGGAGAACCGCTCACTGAGACACTGACTTTTTTTTTCCTAAAGCATTTTGATAACTGGGTAAAACCTACTCAAGCAGATTTTTAAAAATCACTTTCCAATTTCATAATTATTCAATAATTATGAAATTATTATAATATTTTCTTTCTTCATTATTATGAAACCAGCTACTCCAGATTTTTCCAATCACTGCATTGCTTACATTTTTGGAACTATGAATTCCAAGTGGTATTAACCTTGTGTTATGAACATGGCTAACATGTTGAGTCACCCTTCTTTCTTTTTTCTTTTCTTTTCTTTTCTTTTCTTTTCTTTTCTTTTCTTTTCTTTCCTTTCCTTTCCTTTCCTTTCCTTTCCTTTCTTTTCTCTCTTTCTTTGTTTCTTTGTTTCTTTCGTTGTTTCTTTCTTTCTCTCTTTCATGTATAGCTATGCTATTGACCTAGAGTACATAAACTATAAGGCAGTGGTATTTGATTAAGTCTTGTCAAAATTTATTGCCCTTGGTCAAAGGACATTATAGAATATCCAGGAGAGCTATAGTGCATATTGAACAGACTTGGAATTGGAATATATTTCTAAAAATAAATATAAAGTATAACATTGCATAAATAATTTCCTGAAGGAAACCAAAACCAACTCTATATTTTTTCATTCTTTAAAATTTGCCTAGCCTATTTAATTTGATTTTTAAAGAATTAGTGACAGATTTTATATATTACAGGCTTATAATTTCTGGGGTGTCAAAAAATACAGTTTATAGTATACACTATAATAATTTTTAACAGCATGGCTATAGATAACATAAAAATTAAAAGGAACAGAAAACAAACTCATCTGCTAAGAGGCCCTGTAAACAAGAGATGCCTTAGAATAGCTTCTTTCTCTTGTAATGGTGAAAGTAATTTTGAAAGGAATAAACACCCTCGTAAGATCACTCATAAAATTTTATGTGAATAACATGCTTTATTTATCATCATTTTGCTGAAAGTCTAGAATTTAATTATTCTTTAATACATGCACTGAATTACCCACTTATTAGTAAATTCAGAGATTTTAAAACTGTTAATGCAGTTCTTATTTTTCCAATAGTTATGAATTACCACAATTTGTCTTCACATGCCCCCCTAGCTTCTGTTGCATCTGGAGATAACAGGTAGATAGGTAGGTTGATGAATAGATAGATAGACAGACAGGTAGATAAATTCTTGGGGACTACATTTGATTAAATTGAGAGGATCCCCTCAGTTTGGAGACTGTCTGTGTTATAGTAGTAGGGGAGTATTTGGTGAGTGCAAATTTGTAACTGGGAGCAACTACCCCCCTGTGTAGTGCACTATTCACTCAACCATCCGAGGTAGCTTTCCATCAAAACCTCTCTAAGGGGAGTTACTTAAATAACTAAGGCATTACTTATTCTCATATTGATAAAAAAACGTCTGAGACATAGGAAAGTTATTTAACTTATCCAATGTCATACAGTTAATAGTTGGTGATGAGACTCTAACCTAAGATTATATTAATTTTTTATATTCCCCATTTTTCACAAAGCAGGAATGACATCTCTTATGCCCACCTAAATCCTAATTATAAAATCTCTTAGATACAAATTTGAAAGGAGACTCTTTCCTAGTCCATGCAACTTCTAAAAGATAATAGAAGCACTTTTATCAAATATTTCTTTCAAAGTTTACTTTTACACATATTGATACATTAACTTAATGAAATGCAGTATTCAAAAAGATTTAACCTTTAAAAATCTAATGATCATAAAATAATACTTCTAACTTGAGAGTTCATAGGAATTGCATATCTAAGACTTACTAAAGCATTAAAATAACTATTATCCATAAAAATGTCCAATAGCAAATTAAAAATCACTGTAACTATTCCAAATAATCCCTTTTCTATTCTGCTT
The DNA here is from genome assembly GCA_004024845.1 of Tonatia bakeri. Classification (NCBI taxonomy): domain Eukaryota; kingdom Metazoa; phylum Chordata; class Mammalia; order Chiroptera; family Phyllostomidae; genus Tonatia; species Tonatia bakeri. The sequence continues at coordinate 39,031 of PVIA01005484.1, forward strand.
TACCAACACCAATTGCATGGACAGTCTTCTGGAACTCACTTCCCAGGTAATACCACACACAGGAGAGTCAGGGATCAGCTACTACTGTACCAAAGATGACAGTGATTTCAATGAAGTCAAGGCAAATGTATATGCCACTATTTTTTCCCTCTTTATAGATTTTCAATAAAAACACCTCTGAGAAATATTCAGAAAAAAATGTTGTATGAACCAAAATTGTCTGCCCCCACATATTTCCTACTGTATTACCCCCAGGTCAAAACTTTGCTGTAACAGTTTACCAAGGCAAAGTTACTTATGTAGAAAATTCTCCACAGATACACTGTCTGAGTTCTCTTAGTACCAGTCAACCAAAAAGACTATTATGTGGTGATGTACAGTCTGAAATCTCTATTTCTTTGTTCATTCTTTTAAATATAAAAAAAAGTTTAAGCTTTAACACATTAAATGACTCTTTTTAGTCTGTGGTAATAATGATTACTTTGAAATAGCCTCAATTAAGAATAAAAAAATATATCAATGTGTTATATAAATAAATTTTTAAATAATAAATTTCAATTTTAGACGCTGGCTTTTATGAGGAGTTAGTATTGAATGCACATCTTTCAAAGTTAGGCAAGGCAAAAACTGCTATGAAATCAATCTAAATCAACAAAGTGGTAGTTTATACTTCAATGGAATAATGTTAGACAACCTTATTTTTGTCATATAAACTTCACATTTTTTTTTGAGAGGGGAAGATGAAGAAAGATGGGGAGAGAGAGAGAGAGAGAGAGAGAGAGAGAGAAACACCAATGTGAGAAACATTGATCAGCTGCCTCTCGTACGTGCCCTGAACTTGCAACCAGGTATGAACGCCGACCGAGAATCCAGCCATTGTGTACACTTTCAGTGTACAGGACGACACTCCAACCACACCTGAGCCACAGCAGCCAGAGCAACATTAGGCAGATCCTGAATCAGTATTTGAAGTGGATCATTGAAGACTAGAACTCTCTCAAAGAAACCTGAAAATTAACACACTAGGCAGTTTTACAGAATTTTTTAATACTATGAGGAAAATTACATTGCTGCAAATGAAATTTCCTAAACTTCAATGAACTCATATTACTTCAAGATGTATCCTCTTCTGAGGCATAAGAATAATATACAATCACACTGTTTCATTGTCATTCTTTCTTATAGATGTACAGTACAACACTGTTAAGCAAAGCTCCTTCAGAAAATGAAATACAAGGTAGAAAATTATCTCCCCAAAATAGATAAATATAATTAGAAAAGGTTTCCTCCCCTCCATTCACACCAGCCAAGAAGGTAAAATTATTTTTCCTGAAGTATCAATAATCCCCACATTTAGACCAAATATAATTAATGAAGTCCTAATCTCAGGAAACTTTCTATATTTTATCCTTCTGTCTTATAAAACCAGTTGTTTTTTAGAATGCTAAATTATTAAAACTTACGTCAAATTTTCTAATATACTGCCACACCAGATTTTTTTGTTTCTGTTCAATTATGATAACTGGAATTGCCATGTAAAAATATTTGTGTTTCACTATAAGTTTTAGTATTTATGAAGTAACATAAGCACAGCCTAGAGAACGGATCATACTTGTAAATAATAGAGTAGATACCTTTCAGAAACAGACATAGATTTTATAGTTCTACTAGAATATTTCACTACTCATGTGTACTTACAATAATATATTTTGCAGTGTTTGTGCTGAAGCTGAAAGTAGAATTTGAGTCATTTTGCCAACACCTGTCTCATTTACAATGGGAATGTAATGCAAATTTCTTATAGTTCCCAAATGAAGCAATAACTTCTCATTCAGCTTCCTTTGCATTTGGCCAACATTTTATGAAATCACAACATAGACAAAACTTCATAATCATCTTTCAGATAGGATCAAAAAGAAGCACCATGATAATCTTCTGCCTTTTTAAGGCTGTAATGTTCGTGTAGGTGACAACAGAATCAGATAAAATATTATTAACTGTATCTTACCTCTATCACTGAAGTCATCTACTAGAATGATTTCTGCTATCAGGCTCTCTGGGGTTCGGTTAATTATACTGTGTATGGTACGCAGGAGTGAAGTCCAACCTTCATTATGAAATGGGATAATGATGCTGGTGTTTGGCAGCCTTTCCAGGTACATCTTGTGCTTACAACTGGGGATGATAAAGGAAGAAAAGAGCTGGGTCAAACACAAAACTATAGTATTTGTTATATCACTATTTATACACTATGTTATCAGACAGATTTGCAAACTAAACTCTGTCCAATACTTCTCCAGCCAGAGCTTGTACATCATAATATTTACTCTACTTATTCATGGATTTCATTAGTATTTCCTTTTCAAACTCATTCTTAGTAAAAATAATTAATACTTTTTAATATCCTCAAATATTAGGTATGAATTATATTAAAGTGTGTTCTTATGAACTTACTATAATGGGCAAGTTATTCAACTTCTGTAACAGTAGTCTCTCAAATGGGGCAGTGTAGGGGCAAAAAAAATGCCTTTTTCATAATGTTGACAAGAATTAAGGTAGATAATCCATGAGAACATACAGCATTACACATGATAATAGCAAGGGTTAGATAAATACTATCATAATTTTTGTTGTGATTATGTTGTTATTTTGTGATTATTTTACCTGTCAAGTTGTCTGTGGAAGGAGGTAGGGAACTAGGAGAGAGAGGAACTGCATGAGGAAAAGTCAGACATGCTTAGGATACCATAATGAACAAACTAGGATTTCTTCCCTTAAGGATTCACAGGCCAGTGGACAGATACATAAAATGATTAGACTTAAATGAGACAAGTGACATAATAAATGGGACAGAGAGCCCAAAGGAAGTATGACTAACTTCGTCTGAAAGAATTAGGGACGTCTTTATAGATGAGTCTGTATGTTGAGAAGAGGCTCACGTAGGATCCTGAAAGCTATACTAAGGAATCTGGACGTTAGCCTGCAGTGAAGTATTTCATGAATTGCCAGTGATGAGGAAGACTGGACCGTGTTTATGTATTCCCCTGGCAGCAGGGCAGACGATGCAGTGAAGACAGCAGGGACTACAGGCAAAACAGCGATTTCAAGAGTTCTGGCAAAAAATAATGAGGGTGCGGATCTGATTTTTACTCTAAAGAAAAGCAACATCTTTGTGACAGTGTTGAATTTGATTGAATTATATTTCAGCGTTCTAGCTCTTGACCTGCTCCAAAGGATGGTGAATTCACTCCCAAGCACAGCTATTGGAACCCCGAGGCTGTGGGTCCAGGTGACTGCCTCTCAGCCTTGCTAGAAACACTGAAGCACATCCAAGGCTTTACTGAGAATCTGAAAACTGTGTATTTTAGGATTAACTTAAAGTCAGGTTGAGAATGGAAATTTGTTAAATATGAGGACAATGTAGTAATATGGAACTGTGTTGAATAAATAAGCAAAATAAAAAACAATTTATATGTTTATGGTTGCAGCTACATACCAAAATTACAAAGAGAAATAGAGACACATCAAAACATTTGTCACATTAAGTTTATAGAAATATGAATGGAAATGCCTATAAATATTGCATTTCATATTGCTGTATTATTTTAAAATGAGCATTTGCATAAAATTAACATAGAATTTGGGAATGGTTCAGAGATGAGGACATCTCTTAGTTAAGCAACAATTTATCTAAATGGATAAAAAAAGCTTCCGATTTTAAATGAACAAGAGAGACAAAACCAACTGTTTACATTCTTAAAAAAAGTTACTTGAGAGAAATGACAAATCACGTAGACATTTAAAAGCTCACAACCCCCCCCACAAATTAGTCTGTAAACACTCTTCTAAACCATTCATAATGATGAAAATAAAGTCAGTAGAAAATTTCTCATAGTCTTCTATGTTTCCCCAAAACAATGCACACACATTTTCTGACATTCTCGATTGGCATTTACTAAATGGAGGGATTTAAAATATATTTAGTTTAATAGCATTGTTTACTTTAAAAATACTTAACTGTCATCCCTTTCACAATTAATCTTTATAAATGTCATTGACTTCATGCACAAAAATTAGTGGTTCTTTTAACAATAGGAATAGGCCAAAAAGAAATTTTAATTACAGATGTATAAAATAAGTACAAGACTTATTTGTGACATATTTTATTATTCATGGTACAATGTCAACATTTACACTGTGGGCATTTAGGTAAAATTGCATTTGAGGTTCTTAAGACCTTCATATTCTTACCGTCACTAAAGCATTCTTTCTCACTGTGTAAGGCTGAATTTAGTTTTAAGTACAATGTCAAAACCCATATTTAAAACATTGAAACTCTTGAACTGCAAGATTGGAGTAAAATGTTTGGATGAAATCATTTGCATATATTAATCCTTAGGTCATTTTGTTAAGATATCTAACGTATGGCTTTATTTTTTGTTTTACTGAGTTTGTATCTACTTAAGTATATCAGTCAGGATGTTATGTAGCACTCCTAACCAATGCCAAGTCCCAATGGCTCAAGACAACAAGTATTCTTTTTAAATTTTTCTGCTTATTCACCACTGGTCGGCAAGAGGATCCACGGGTTCACTACCGTCAGTGCAAACAGCCAAGATTTTGACCTGTCAAACACGCTGCCAGAGGTAAATGAGGATGCTGGTGGGTCTCAAGCTGGCAATTAAATGGTCTCTCCCTAAAATGCTTTCTGTTTGCAATGCATTGGTCAGAATTAGTGACACAACACATGGGCCCAGGGAGTGCTCTCCTATATGACCCAGAAGGAACATCATCAGAAACATTTGGCAAGCAAGACTGGGGAACACAGCCACTTCAGTCTTCTGCCTCCTTTCAAATAAAAAAGGAAAATGCTAGGCTGCATTTAATGGAAAAAATAACAAGACTTGATTTCTTCGTAGACAGAAGAATTATAATACCTTAGGTTACACATCTATAGAAGTTCAATTCATAATAAAGAGATCAATTCATCAAAAAGACTGCAAAACCAAATGTTTTATGCACCTAATAACAGTTTCCAAATATATGAAGCAAAAGTTTATAGAGAAAGCAAGGAAATAAAGATAATTCCAGTGACAGTAAGAAATTTGCTCTTTATTTTGCCCCTCTTTTTCCAGTTTTGTAAGGTAAAGGCTTATAATATTGATTTGAGGCCTTTGTTCTTTATTTTTACAAGTGGTGAATGATAGATTAGAATGATTTCATTCTATGAGTTGCTTGAAATATATAACTTTTAAAATTTTTGTTCATTTCAAAATGTTTTCAAATTTCCCTTAACCTTCTTTTTGAAACATTGATTGCTTAAAATAGGTTTTAAATTTCCGAGTGTTTAGTGATCACCTTGTTATTTTTCTGTCAATTTCTAATTCCATTGTATTATGGTAAGATAATATACTTTGTGAGATTTCGATTTTTTAAAAATCTGCAGTATTTATTTTATACCGCAGGCTATGGTCTACCTTGACGGAATGTTTCATGCGTACTTAAGAATGTGTATCCTGCTGTTGCTTTGTTCTCTTTGTCGTTTCTTCTTTCCATTAAATATATATATTTCTCATGTGAAACAAATGAAATTTGGAACATATTTCAGATAATGCTGAATACGTTAAAATGTTACTACATAGTAATGGTGATAATAAACAGGCAGGAAGTTATATTTTGAGTTTGCATTAGAGTCCACATTCTAAATGGTTATGGTTTTATGACATTTTATAATAATCATTATAATTCTCTGAAATGCTGATAAAGAAAAAAAGGGTCAGTTCAGTTCCAGTCAGTCTCATTAGGTGACATGTGGGAAGGAAACCAATTTTAAAATCTGTGACTTATTTGACTTCATGGCTACAGCAAAAATGGTATTTGGGGGTATATTTAGACCGCCTTTTGATACATTTACAAGCAGCAGTGTTAGCACCTTGGACACTCTTCAAACTAATTAATTAGTTAAGTGATTAATTTATTGTCTTTTAGTTTATCAAAGGCCTTATGAAGTGGCTTTACTAATAAGAGATGACAGTACAGGTAGTGGAGTTCTATGAAGTCTATTATTAAAAACATTTCCTAAACAAGATTATCAGAATAGGATGTATATTATAAAGTTAGTAACCCTCACCCCCTCCCAAAAAAAGTTTTTTTTTTAAATCTCAAGGGAATCACTCACATTCGGAAAGGGGAGGAAACTTCTTCATTTTCTTTGAATTTTTCTTCATTATATGATTTCTTGCAAAACTATTGTGGTTCAGCTAACGTTCTCTTGGCCCCATTTCTCCATAGTAGCGGAATAAAATGTCAACTTGGCATCTGGCTACTGACAATCATACTGTAGAGCCTATCTGTATAAGTCATTTCCAAGCTCCAATTTACATAATTGTTTTAATGTCAGCGTATTCAATTTTCAATGGCTGGTTTTAGTCACACTGTTTTTCTGTTCTAATCTGGCCTTGTCAGTTGGGTTTGATAGAGCAGTGGTAACTGGTAATTTATTTTGCTTTGACAGGCTTGATAAATTAGTTGGGATTTCTGTGTATACGTGAGTGTGCTTGAGTGTGTGTGCCTGTCGGGAGTTGGTAATCACTATTTATTTGGTCACATAGTACACAGGAACTTATCTGTAGATTAATATTTCATATGGCAATAGGATTAACACTTTAATGGGCTATGATATTTTGTGTCTGTCCTAAGGAACAAGAACGAGTGTGTGTTGTGTTCATACAGCTGTGTGTTCATTGTGACATTACGGTAGAAGCATAGTGAACACAGGGGAGGGCGAAAGTGGAAGCCAACATAGGTAAGAATCAGAACACGGAGGTAAGTGATGGTATTTTCTGAACTATTATTTTTAGGGCAACAGGGAGTCTTTTAGTATTTTAGATGGGGGGATATACTGATCTGCCTTAGCTCTTAACACTCACTATTACTCACTTTGCAAAGTGTAAGGAGTGTGTGAGGTACAATTATGAAGTTATTTTAAAATTGCAATTAAGAGATAATAGTGGATATAGTTGAGATTAAGGGAAGTGCATGCATTTGAGACACATTTTGGCATTACATTTAGAGATAGATTTAATAATAGGCAAGAAAAGAGACCTTAGTAACATACTAATGTACTGATGGCTGTACTAATTTGCATAAGGTAACTTATAAAAATGATTGAAGGGTACTCACTTGAATAACAGTTTTAAAGAATTATTTCCTATCTGTTGTTTCTGATTATCCCTCCCCCAATCTGTGGCTAATGATATAACTGTTTTTCTTTTTTTAAAAATCATATCTAGACATACCTTAGGCTGGCAGAGCATTTGATCCCCCCAAAAATGTTTCCCATCTCCCTCTGCCATTTTAGCTTAATTTCCTTCAAAATTCACTTATAAATGTAGTGAAAGAAAATACCTCATCAACTTCACAAGTAAATCATAATAAAAATATGAAAGGAAGCCAGTGCAGCCCAAAGTTCTATGTAGTTTTTGCAACAGAGATTTAAAAAATGCACATTTTGGGGTAGTTACATTCACATATTTCTGTGAATGCAACCAAGCGTTCAATAGACAGGTGTCAAAATAGTTAAATAACACTTTTTTATTTTGCATAAAATCTAAAAAATATCATTCTAAATACACTCACTAATTCATAGTTAAAAGAATTTGGACACATACAATTATTTTCCTCAAAGTCAAAATTGACTAAAAAATTTAATTGTTTTTATAATTAAAAATTTAGGATTATAGTTTAGTTTATCTACTTAAATTTTATATCTTCATGATATAATTGGAAAAGAAGGAAGGAAATCAGAAGTATCATCATCAGAAGGAAAAGAGCTGTAACTGATTTGGTAAACTTGGTCTCAACATCAATAATCTTAGTATATGAACAGAGACACAAATAAAGTGAGAATCCCCACTTCTAAGTGGGTAAATAAAATTTGAAAATGAAAATTGACTTGTTCAGCACTATAGTGCTAGTCAAGGGAGTCAAAATTTTTAGAATTATTATTTAACAGTATTTCCAGAAAACAGAAATGTTTAGAAAATAAGGCATTGAAATTTTAAAAAGTTACTCAAAAGCCTGTGTATGTTGAGAAATGCTTTTTCTCCTTATATACAAAGAAATTAGGCACCATTCACCTAGGGAGGAGACTCCCTTCCTCTCAATGGAGATCCCCATGCAGGGGAGCAGTCACTAACTGGATTTACATTGCTGGCCTCTCGCCATCGACACAGACGTTCTTTCCAGGAGAAAGGATGGTTTGAGTTACACAGCTTGCCATGCTTGGCTCAGCTCCTCCTTCATTTTTCTGCTTTGGAATCTGCTTACCTGCAGAGATCAGACATCCACCTCTGCCCTCCACGCCTAATGTCCTACGATTGTCCTTGTGTCGTTCGGTGATGCCTATGACTCGAGGCTGAGTGTGATTCACTGTGGAGTTTACTATTAGAAATCACACTTGGCTCACAACTAAACTATGCCCAACAATGAAATATTACCAATAATAAGGTAATATTTTAATCCCAAATCATTTCTGGGGCAATCTCTCATTTGGCTCTGACATGTACAGAGTGCAGGGTTGTGATACACAATTGACCTTTGAACAGCACAGGTTTGAAACGCCTGGGTTCAATATATGCAGATTTCTTTTTCAGTAAATATGTCCAGTGTTATAAATGTATTTTCTCTTCCTTATGATTTTCTTAATGACATTTTCTATTCTCTAGCTTACTTTATTGTAAGAGTACAGTATATAGCACATAGAACATATAAATTATATGTTAATTGACTTTTTATGTTATCTGTAAGTTTTCCAGTCAACAATAGGCTATTAGTAGTTAAGTTTTGGGGGAGTCAAAAGTTTTATGTGGGTTTTTGACAGCACAGAGGGGTCAGACCCCTAACCTGCACATTGTTAAGGGTGAATTGTATTGGTCTAATATAACTAACACTGCTGAAAGCAATCATGTAATCCAAGAGGTTGTAAACATTCTCCTACATTTTCTCAGGACTTGAGATATCACAGACATTTCTCTCAACACTCAGTATCTTACTTATTGCCAAAGTCATAAAGCTTTTAAAACTATTCATATCTTGGGAATATAAGTAAAATGTAAAGGAAAGTTAAATGAAAAGTTAATTCAGAAATATCCCAGCTACTCAGCCACCTTATAAGTGCGTCTTTGTCAATGTGTAGGTTTTACCTGTATGAACATACGTTCCCTTATAACAGCAAAATGTTAACCTGTTATCTACGATGCATTTACCTGGATCTTCTGCAGAGGCTACCTCAGCTCTCCTTTATAAATGGCTCTGTGGTGTCCCAATCTCATGCATTTTCTCTTTTTATAGATGTAATTTCATCTTACTCACATTATTTATACCATGTTTGAGGGAGTATGTGTGGTGACTGCTGATTATCCATATCTACTGAATAATAAATATTATCAAATATTACCCTGCTAACCATATACTCATATATAAGCTTATCCATTTGCAGGCCATCCATCCATCATGGTTTTCTGTTTCCCTATTTTATATGGATTTTGTATTCTAAACATATGCTTTATAATTCTTATCTGGAACTAGAGGTAAAAATAGGATGTTTTATAGCATACAAAGATGTACATCCCAGATGGTTGACTACATACAGAAAGAATGCACAATCAATACACAGGTGGGGAAACTCTGAAGTTGATAAGTGAATCCAGGCCAACCAGGCATCTACTAACTGGACATTAGTCATGCAGAAGCTCTTCTACTGGCATTCTTATCAATACTGCATTAAATAGAATGTAAAGGTAATATGTTCTAAGGCCAGATATCACATTGAGCCCAGGTACTATGGATATAGATTAATTAGGCAGAGCCTAAAAAGAGTATTTAAAGTATGTAGATATATCTTAAAAAATATGCAAAAGTCAATGAAAATATAGGGTTAATACTATGGAAAAAAGGTGGAAAGTTTGATCATACCAAGGCATAGATAATATGAAAAAATGAAATATAATTTACAAAATTGGGAACTGAAAAACATAATTATAAAAATATAAAAATGTAAAATGTAAATGAAAAGCTTAGAATTTATTATTAGGATATAAGTAAGAATGATCGAATCATTGCACACATGCCAGTGGATTTTCCTTCATCTATGGCTACTTAATAAGAATCTATTAGTAACTCAATGAAATAATAAAGCCAAAAGAAAGAAGTTTGCTTTTATGCTAGTGAAGAAGAAAACAAATAAGTAAAAAATTTTTTCTGGATTAGGATTTCTAAAATCATTCATGTTCTAAAAATTCTTCATGGTGAACCAAAATATGTGCTAAGCAAAACAAAACACCCAGATACATGATTTTGGGGAGAGGATTTGGAGATATATTTCTTTTTTTTTCAAATATAGTTTGCATGTTGTATCATTCTGTATTAGTTTCAGTTGCACAACATAGTTGTTTAGAAATCACATACTTTACTCAGTGGTCCCCTTGATATATCAGGTACCCATTTGGCCCCATACACAGTCCTTACAATATTATTGACTATATTCCCTATACTGTAATTTACACTCCTGTGACCATTCTGTAACTATCAATTTGTACTTTCAGCTTTTGCAACCAGCTCCCTCAACTCTACCCCTCTGTTGATTGTCAGCCTGTTCTTTGTATCTATGAGCCTGTTTCTATTTTGTTTATTTTGTTCTTCAGTTTCCACATACAAGTGAAGTTACATGATATTTGTCTTTCTTTGACTGACTTATTTCAGAGTGTTATGTGATCTAGGTCCATCCATGCTGTCACAAGAAGTACAGTTTAATTCTATAATTCTGTTTTAGAACAATGATGATTTTTTTTCTTACTAAATGTGAAGATTTGAAAGGGTAGAGAACACTTGCAAGTCACATAAGTTTGGCATTCTCTTCCATAGATTCCATCAGTATAAACAAGCTATGGTTCATCACCTGCGGCCTGTTAAACTGATAATACTGGAATAGGTGTCAAGTTGCTTTTATATTTCAAGTACCACTTACAGAAAGCTACACACACTCATCTAGCTATTTGTGCTCATATTTTGAGACACACAGATGAGGTCAAATTGATAGGACTTTAAACATTGGGATCCCTGCAAGACTTTCTTTGGCCCTTGGTTTCTGCTTGTAGGATCCTGACAAAATCACAGGCAATGTTAGATCTGCCTGCATCACTGAGAGTCAGATACGGGACTAACCAGGTTAAATGACCATTTCTGGTATCTCACACTTAACAATTTGTTGTCTTCCGTCTCCAAATCCCTCAGGTCAGGTTGTTTTTTTGTTTTGCTTTGTTGGTATCATTGTACTAGGTCACTATTTGTCCTACTAGATATCCACCCTCAGTAAAGTAAAAATATAGTCACAAAACATATTTTATCCAAATTTTATTCCCTAATATTTAGCATAATGCCCTCTGATATTGTAAACTCAGTGACTAATAAAATTTTGAAGTATTTTTTCTTCCATTTTTTAAATTTTCTTTCCCTTATTGCCTAAGAACATCTTCTTACAAGGTGGTAGTCACACTAAAAATACACTCTGAGAAGAACGGGAATATAAACTGCCTTTTGACGTCAGTGATTTTCTGCACTGTCTCCATCTGCAGTTCTTTCCACTTGAATACATATTAAAAGATTGGAAGTGTGGGGGTGGGAGAGGAGGTGGGTGGAAATTATTCTCTGAGCATATTTATTATGCCAACAATGCAATTTAATTCATCTTTGATGGCGCGCAATTAGGTATTAACATTTCTCATAACTGGAAGTGTTCTCGGTCAGTAGGAATTACTGCAGATAACTTCAGGTAACCTGGGTATAATTTGGCTAGCTGGAAGGCCTAAACTCACATGTAAAGCATTCAGTTTAGGGAAAAATTGGTATGTTCTTCACATTAATCCTCTGCTTAACTATGTTGGGAAATGCAAGTTCCCATAAAACCTGAGGGGGAAACCAGTAATTCTTTTATATTTTAAAGTAAATGTATAAAGGCACTATAAAGGCAATTAAAAATGGTCCCCCAAATCATAATTTTTCTAAGGGTTAATTATTCTTACACAAAATTATGAGTTTTATTTACTGTATATTATTGGTTTAATTTAGATTCCTATTCCTATTATTATTAGTTGTCTGTATTTTATTTTCTCTGATTTTCTTTCTCTTATAACAGTGTTGCTGCAGGACAAGTGAGGTGGGGAAGAAGTAAACATATTCGTACAGTTGGATAGATTTCTCAAACATGTATGGCAATTCCACAGTTCAAATTCTGATCATATTCTATGTTCCTGAAATACTTTTGGCATTGTATATGCTATCAAGTCAAGAAAACCATAACAGACTAGGGGAAAAATATATTAAGCCATGTTAGGAGTGGATAGGTGTGGACAGAGAAAAGAGGGATTTCAGGTAGCTAAATGTCACGTTATTCTTGTGTCCATTTACACTATAGTATTTAGCTATAACTCAGTAAAAACTGTACTCACTGTCAATTGACAAGCCACAAGCAATTCATAAAGTGACAGATAATTGAACAACAACCATTCCCTTTGAATTATGGATACACTTATTTTAGGCATTCTTCATGGGAGATATAACTGTAATGGCAGTGAATATGGCTGGTGTGAGAAGGAAATGGATGAAAACATACAGTATATAATATATGTAGACATTCTGTTAGCACTAATCACTGGAGAAAAATGTTTGCTTCAAAAGCTACATAATCCAGTGTAATACTATGGATATTCTCTTAAAATATGTCATTTTAAAATGGAAGTAATACAGTCAACTCAATAACAAAAGCATGTTTTAAGTTTTAGAGAGTCGCTAGTTATTCTTTGGAATTTTAAAGAATATTTCATTGCAAATCAAACAATAAAACATATAAAAGTTTTTACATAAAAATATTAGGGAAACAATTTTAGTGACTTGACTCACTGTGAACTGTGATACACATTGAACATAGTAAAACAAAATTGACAAGAGAAAACCAATCCACACATAGGCTCACTGATACTCACTTAGCATGACGAATATCAGGCAGCGATCTCTCTAGAGCAATATTGTTGCTGACAAAAATATTGAAGCCATTTTCCCTGTAAGCAGAGTCATCATGGTCCTCTTCAGTGAGGGGGTAAGGCTTCCCATGTTCACCTTTCCCTAGCAGGAGAAAAGAAAATAGGATCATCACCTGCATACAAACCACTCCGTCTTCTAACACAGAGGATATGACTCAAAAATATTTCTTTAGTCACCTGCTGTATGCTCCACAGAAGGTTCTAGCATTAAGGTTTTGTTATACTACATTATTTTATTTATGAAAAAGAGATATACTCATGATAGGCTTTCAGTGTATTCATTCTGATTATAATATTTATACAGCTTTATAATTTGATTTTATACAAAATAAGTGTGTGAAAAATCTATCTTTTCATTTACTTTCAATGATTAATATCATTTCATTGTATCCCAACTTACACTATTCCACTGAGAATATACTTTATTTTAATTTTTTCCTATTATGTATAATGTAATATCTTTTTATGAACGAATATATTTTTATATGTTCCTAATTATGTATTTTTGGAGAAGGGAGGATAATTCCTACAAATAGAATTGCTAGTTTTCTTTCATCCTCAGAAGCATTGAATAATATTTTGAAATGTACTGGTGAAATATATGTTATTCATACTTTAATTTTCCTTTTCTTGATTACTAATGAAATAATTTTATATATATTTTTCAATTGTATTTCTTACATTGCTAAATGATTGTTCAGTTTTGTATGTTTTTAGAAAAATAATTTACTTTGCTTACTAAAGTTCTGTTTAATTCATGTTACAAATATTTTTTAAGATTATTTAATTGAAATTGAATTTAAGACTTCTACTTTCCCATTCTGCATTCCAGGAACTTGATACTCCATCCTAATAACAAGCTGAACAGACTGAAAAATGAACTCTTATGGGATCTGAAAGAGAAGAGAGAACACAGTACAAACCGTGGCCCCCCAAATGAGAAGGACAGACAGGCGGATACAGGAAACTAAGGCTTACCAGACACACTCAGGAGTGGCAACGGCCAGGGAACTGGCGCCAGGATAGAAAACCCTGGACTGTAATGATGTTGCTGGAGGCTAAGTGCAGGCAAGTCTGAGAGCTAAACACTCCAAGGGGAGGTGCCTAGTGTGAGGGTCTCCAATAATTTTGTGAGATTTACCTCCAGTAGCTCAACCAGACTGAGAGTAAATATTGAAGAAAAACCCTTTGTGCTTCCAGTAAGGGAAAGAGAAAAGGAGCCATTTTGAAATAGGTCTGAGAACACCCTTCCTCTTAATAAGGCCTCTCCTTAGGAGAAACCAGTTAAGCAGAGCCTCACCTGTTGGGCCTTTATCAGAGCATAACTAAGCTGGGAGACAAGAAAAGTCCAGACTAAGTTCACCTGAGCTATCCCAGCCAATCAAAGATAGAAGAAAAAAAAAAAACTGAGAAAATGCTATGAAGTTCACAGTCCAGAGGCACAGGTACACTAAAAGCCTGATCATAACACTGTAGAACACTGCCCCTCTCCCACACCTCATCCACATGTTAATAAAGGCCTATCTACAGCAATTCATTGCACTCAGCACACCCTGTGCAACTGTCAAGAGAAAGTTACAAGGCATACCAAACAGCAGACAAACATGATCTGAAGACACAGAGCAAGCATCAGAACTAGGCATAGCAGGGATGTTGGAATTACCAAATTGGGAATGGAAGACTATTATGATTAATGTGCTAAGAGCTCTATGAAAAAGTAAATAGCATGCAGAAACGGATCAGCAATGTAAACAGAAAAATGGAAATTCGATGAAACAGCAAAAAACGCAAACAAACTAGCATGAAATGCTAGTGATAAAAACATTGTGACAGAAATAAAGAATGCCTTTGATGGGCTTATTAGTAGACTGGACAAAGCTGTGGAAATGACCTCTGAGCTCAAGGATATACTATTAGAAGCTTAAAACAAAAAGCAAAGAGAAAAAAGACTGCTTGGGACAGAATATCCAAAGACTTCAGTGCAACTACAAAAGGTATAACACACACGTAACGGGAATAACAGAAGAGGAAGAAAGAGAAAGAAACCAAAGATATATTGGAAACAACAATGACAGAAAATTTACCCAAATTAAAGTCAGATACCAAGCCATATATCCAAGATAAAGGCCAAATAACAACAACAAAAATATACTTAGATATGTCATTTTCAAAGTAAAGAAAATCAAAGATAAAGAAAAAATCCTGATAAAAGTCAAAGGAAAAAAATCATCTAACCTACAGAGGAACAAAGAATTACACCAGACTTCTCCTCAGAAACCATGCAAGCAAGAGGAAAATGAAGAGAAATAAATAGTTGAGAGAGAAAAACCACCAACTTATAATTCTGTACCCTACAAAATTATCCTTACAAAGTAAAGAAGTAAAGACTTTCTCAGACAAACAAATTCAGAGGGAATTTGTTGCTGGTAGACTGGCTTTGTAAGGATTATTAAAAGAAATCTTTAGAGAGAAGGAAAATAATAGAGGTCAGAATCTTGGATCCACATAAAGAAGGAAAAGTACTGAAGAAGGAATAAGGAAAAATAAAATAAAAAAACAACCTTTTTATTTTTCTTACTCTTAAATGCTATTATAGTTTGTTCAAAATTAATACAAACATGTATTTGATTATATGTGCTTATGTATATAGCATGTATGGTATATATACACACCTATGTATGCTTATATAAAAGTGAAGTAAATGACAATAGTGATGCAGGAACTTGGAGAAAAGGAATTGAACTTTTTTGCTATTCAGTATTATGAAGTATTCATTCATACTACCTGTGAAGTAATGTAGTGTTACTTGGAAATAGATTTGGATTAGTTGAAAATGTATGTTGCAAATTCTAGGGCAACCATTTAAAAAGGCTTTTTAAAAGGGTAACCAATATGCTGAGAAAGTCATATAAAATTCCCAGTTAAAACAATAAAAGGCAGAAAAATAATAAAAACAAAACCAGAACAGGAACAGGGGCAACAAATAGAAAAGAGTAACAGTATGGTGGATATTAAACACTATCAATAGTCACTTCGAATGCCAGTGGTCTAAATTTAGCGTCAATTAAAAGATAGGATGTGTCAGAGTTGATCAAGATAAATGAAGATTTTTTTCCATTCACACGATTGTATTTTTTCTCTCATTTCTTCTTATTTACATATTATATTTATAATAAGTTCTTTTTTATTCCAATATTATTTTTTAATTTCATTCATGAATTTGGGGTTTAAAAATTTTATTTTTATTTAATCCATTACAAGTTTTGAACCATCTGAAACTTGTTTTTGTGTGAGAAATGAGGGAACTCTCACATTTATTTTCTTCACCAATGGTTAGGTAGGTGTAGGAATGGCATTTGATGAATAACTTACCTTTTCCTTTCCTGCCTTGAAAGACCACACACAAAAGTTTTGCGCTATTTCCATGCATATTTAGGAACATCCATAAGGATTTGCTTCCGTTTTCTGTCAGTTCTTACCCTGTAACACTGTGGCACAAACACAGTTTGGCGTTCTGCCTAGCCACCGTGCACTCGCCATATTCCTTTTCAGACTCATCGCATGCTTACTCTTCTATGAAATCTTCAGACTCATTTTACTGTGCAATTAAATGACCCCTTGGATTTTATTTTGGAATTATACTCATATATTAGCTCACCCTTGGAGAAGTGATATTTTTATATATCTTAATTTTTCAAAGCTCTTTCCCTTGGACACCAGTGGAATTTTACAGTTTTATTTAAATCCTACTCATTTTTGTTAACTTTTACTAATATGTGGTTTTCTTCACTGTCTTTTCTTTTACACACTGAAGATACTCGCTTTTATACTTATTTGTCAACCAGTCACTTTATTGAACTCATTTTTTCTAATATATATTTTTATCTCAGGTATTTTCAAGGTACACATAATTTTATTTCAAATAATAATACTTATTTCCTCCTCTTTTCTTTCTGAGTGCCAGGTGTCAGCTTTCTTGTTTAATTCCACAGTTTACAATGAATAACACTGTTATCAACAGGCATCACTCAGATAATGACTTTAAACAGATTTCTGCGAACCATTGCAAATGTACGTTGTGTGCTGAATGTGTGTTTCTGAGTGTGTGTGTGTGTGTAACAGCATAAGAAAAAATCCTTTCAATGTCTGTTAACTAAAGGTTGTTTATCATAAGTAGAACACATTTTACCAAATTCTTTTAAAAAATTTTAGAGATCTACACTTTTCACTTGATTAAGCTTTGATTTTGCCATATTTTGTTTTTAATTACTGAGATTCATTTCAATGTTGTTAGTAAATTTGGCTTCTGTAGCCATGTTCTCCTGTATGGAAGTGAAAGCTCTTCTTTCCCTCTGCCTCCTGCCCAAATGACATTAACCTCAGCAGAGCTGCCGGCCAAGATCAAACATCAAGGGACTGATAAGAAGTTATATGCTCCAGAAGCACACTAACAATCTCTCCAATTTAAATGGAGAAAAACAAACCAAAAAATTTAAGTGTTTCACTTTGGGCATCAAAAAGGAAAATAGTGGAACTTTCCCATTTCCTTGTTCTGATTTTTAGGAAAAAATGCCACTCATTTTTACAAATTAAATATAAAATAAATAAGTCTGAAAACTTCATTAGCATAACAGCTAATTTTTGAACATCTACTATGTACAAAGTGCCATGTTAAATCATTTTATTATATTTTTTGTTCAACACTTTAAAACAAACATGTTCTATCCATGTTACATGGAAGTAAACAAAAGAGAGACTGGCATTTTCAACAAGCATTTCCACAATCATTTTTCCACTAGCCATGAAACATGGAGACTTGTAAAGACCTGCCTCTCTCTCATGGTGGCCAAATTAGCTAAAGACCTTACATATTCCCTGGTGTGAACTGGATTGATAGGCCACTCCATAATCCTATTTAATAAAAAAAGTCATATTGCATAGTGATCTCTACTTTCTTCAATAAACTTTTATTTTTAAATGTATGTGTCCTAAGTGAAATGAATGTAAACATCTGAGGCTTTGTTTCAGTAGTTTTTGTAGAGATATGTTTAATGCTGAGCTTTCAGATTCACCTATTTTTAAGGCAACAAATACAACATTTTAAAGCTATGCATCCATTAAAACATCTGTCACTCAAAGGGAAATTCATTTTCTTTTCACAGCTTATAGTCTTCATATTGATAAGTCTCCTGAGACAAGACCTTTCAAATGAATGAGAGATTCTCTAAAGTTATAAAACCAACTGTGTGAGTCACCAATGATGACATAATAGAAATTTCTTCATTGCAGTTGTGAAAATAAATAGACTTTAACATTTTGTGTTCTTATGTACAAGGCCTACAGTATTTACTATAAATGCTACCAATCTTCTTAAAGTTTGGTATGCAGAAATTCAGGACCTAGAAAATATCATGCACTTTGACATTTCTTTTGAAAATAACAAAGCAAAAAACAAATCCAAACAAATAAAGAAAATGAGTATGTTGAGAAATTATATTATTCAAAGGTCTTTAGAGTGATTGTTAGTCTACAGATCTACCTATCATTTAAAAAATTCTAATATAACTGTTATCAATTATAAATTCAAATCAATCAATCCTCTAACTCTAAGAAATAGTACACTGGGTGCTATGTTTGAAATAGTAAGAGAGGTAAATGAGCCTTTTTAAAGAATCAAAATATTAAAATTAAATACTATATATAAATGTATGTATAGGTATTAAGGAGAAAATTGCTAAGTCCTATAAGTTTGTCTCTGATATTATATATATTCAAGGATATATTAGAATTTAACATGGAAATTAGTTTTTTCAAAGTACACCTGATATTCTATCTCCAAATAAAATGACTATTTATCTAAACTGGTAATCTTGTAGATTGTTATTATTTTCATTTTTTAATGTATATTTGATTGTCTACTATATGTGTCACTGGATAGTGAAAGGGCAACATGCATAGTTTGAACCCAGGCCTGAAAAAGCTAGAAATAGACTCTGATTAAGAATATATGGGGATTATAGGCTGAATGTTTCTATCTCTGCAAAATGCACATGTTGAAATCCTAATTCCCAATATAAGGGTGTTTGGAGGTGGGGGCTTTTCACCAGGGAAGTGATTGGGAGGTGATTAGGCCATGACAGATTAGAATTCGTGAACATGAATGGGGTTAGTGCCATTATGAAAGAGACCCCAGAAAGCTCCCTGCCCTTTTACCATGTGAGGAAATAGTGAGAAGCCAGTCATCTATGAATCAGGAAGCAGGACCTTATCAGAAGCCAGATCTGCCAGTGCCTTGAACTTGGACTCCCCGGTCTCCATCACTGTGAGAAATAAATTTCTGTTGTTTATATACCACCTAGTCTGTATTTGGTTATAGCAGCCCAAGTGGAATAAGACAGGGCAAACCTATAAAACGGTTGTGAAAAAGAAGCATGGTGTTTATGGAAGTGAATGAACTAAACAATAAACCCTGTAAGAGTTTCGAAATTATAACAAACCGATGAACTTTGTATGGCCTAAAAACTCCAACTAGAAAAAGTGAGTTTTCAGCTCAAGGTTGAAGGGTAGTTAGGAGTTTACATTATTTTGAAGAGCCTAGGGCTGAGGAAACTACATAAGAAAGAATTGAGGTGGATGAATTTGTACCAACAAGAATTTTGAAATAGGCTCTTTGGAAAATAATTAATAAATCTATCTACATAGATTGAGGTCTTATAAAACGGAGTTCTGAGAGATAAAAGAGGTTTTTGTTAGAGGGAAAAAATCTAGTGACAGACAATTTAAAGTAATTAAACTTTCTTAGAAGTAATTAAGTCTAAAAATAACACAAGAAAATCAGTGTTTTAACACTCTTCCTGAGGGTTCTTGACAAAAAGCCATTGGAACAGTCAGGAATCTATATAGTTAGGCCTTTTCCCTAATATAATTTTCTTGGAGAGATTTCTCATGATCAACCCATCTTAAACCAGCATACCTGGCACTATTTCATTTCCCAAATCTACTCCAGTTTCACCATATATTGCTTACAATTCTAATTTTATGTTTTTACCTATTAATTAACTATCTCCCCATTGGGATGTAAGCTTCATGAAAGCAGGAACTTTTTTGCTGTTCCTCAGAACCTAAAGGAGTGACTGCTACATAGTAAATAATAAAAATTTGAATGATATTCAAATAATGAAGTGATAGGATTTGGGCATATTACCCCCTGGAAATAAAGATACTCACTTATTTATTCAAACTCATATAGCAAGCACTTACTCTGAGACATAGGGGCAGGAGATTCAATGGTGAATATCACAGTTACTGCCTTTGGTATCATGTTTAGGAGAAAAAAGTAAAAAAGACCATTGTGCTTTAAAATGCAAATGTAATAATCTATAAGATCATTGAGGAATGCGATTGTGTATTGATATCTTTGGGTCAGGACCTTTAGGCATAGTACTTATCACACGGGGTGTCCCCCGAAGTACCTGCGAAATGAGTGAGTGGAAAAATGAAATTAATGCCCTTGCTACGATGAGGAGGACAGAGGATGTCTCAGTGATATGGGACTGTCCAGCAGATGTAGGAAAGCATCAGGTAGGCAGGCAGAAAAGAATTGTCACAGGAATGGCACGGAGAGGTGAGAGCATAAGCTCTCTGTAATTAGGAATCCCAACTATTGTTTGGTATGCCTGGAGTGTGATTTTTATAAGGTGGAACAGGAAGGCATGGCTAGAAAAGTAGTATATTGTTGGTTTTGCATTATTCTAGAAGTGATTAAAGTCACTGAAGTGAATAATAACTTTGTAATCCATACGGAAATCTCTACGGTAACAACTGAAATCACACAGGAATGTGTAATACAAAATCTAACAAAGAAGAAAATGTAATAACAAAAAGTTCTATTTGTGTAACAACAAAGCAGTCCAGGATGAATTAAGGATTATGTAACAAGTGACACATATGGAAAACATATAGCCAAATTTAAATGAAATAGATTCTTTAAAAATCTTACCAAAATTAACAAAAATTTAATATCAAAATTGGCCCTGTATCTGTTTTAAATTTTTTTAAAGAAATATTTTATTTATTTATTTTTTTAAAGAGTGGAAGGGAAGGAGAAAGAGAGGGAGAAAGAAACATCAATGTGTGGTTGCCTCTCACGTGCCCCACACTGGGGACCTGGCCCACAACCCAGGCATGTGCCCTGACTGGGAACTGAACCAGTGACCCTCTGGTTTGTAGGCCGGCACTCAATCCACTGAGCCACACCAACCAGGACTAAATTTTGTTTTTTCAATTGTTTTATTAAATAATTACTGAATATACAAACATTTAGTTTATTATATGTATTTTTCCAAATTGATGAAGATATAATTAACATGTAACATCATATAAGTTTAAGGTGTACATGTGTTGATTTGATATGCTTATATACAAGAAATTATTACCACTGGTTAAATTAATAATAGCTAACACCTCCATCCCCCTACATAATTATGATTGCTTTTTCTTGGCAAAAACATTTAGCAACTTTCAAATATGTAACTCAGTATTGTTAACTATAATCACCATGCTGTACATTAGCTACCCAGAACTTATTCATCTTATGAACTGGTAGTTTGTACCCTTTGATCGACTTCTTACCATTTCCCTCTATCCCCAGCCCCTGGTAATCACCATTCTACTCTGTTTCTATGGGTTTTTATATTCAATATGTAAGTGATATCATACAGTATTTGTCCTTCTCTGTCTGACTTATTTCGCTTAGCATATACGATATATTGTTATTTGGCCACAAGGAAAAAAGGACATTCTTGTATTTGCAACAACATGGATGAACCTGGAGGTCATTATATATTTTTTAAAAAACTGAAAACTCCAGGCCCACATGGATTTACTGATGAATTTTTTCAAACATTAAAGTGAGAAATATTACCGTTTTTACACAAATATGTTAGAAAAGAAAGAAATATTTCTTGTGACACCAGCACGAGCCTGATATGAAAACTAGGAATGGGCATCACAAGACAGGACTATATCAGACCAATGTTGCTTACCAGTGTACATAGAAAAATTCTTAATAAAATTCAGCAAATTGAATCTATTGATATTTTAAAAGACACATCATGACCACCTGGGATTTATTCCAGAAAGGCAAAGTTGGTTTAACATTCAAAATCAAGTATTAAAGAGATAGGTTGTATTGTTATCTCAATCTAGGCAGAAATCATTTGATAAAACAGCAGCACATTCATAATGAAAATTTTCAGTAACCTTGGAATAGAAGGGAACTATTTTTAATGTGACATAGGGTATCCACAATAAACATGCCATATATGTTATATATCATCATTGATAAAATAACCAACACCTTTGCCCTGAGGTTGGAGACACAGCAATAAGGTCTAGTATCACCACCTGTGTCCAACTTGACCCCGTGTATTGGGCCCATCAGGTGAAACAAGTCATGAAGAAGTTAAAGCTGTAAAGATTATAAAGTAAAACTAAAAACTCATATTATTTTTAGTAACCTAATTATGCACAAAACCAATAAAATTTAAAAACTATAAAAATTGATGTTAATTTGTCAAATTTTTTACTGATAAAGGTCAATAGATAATCAACTCTCTATGTACTAACAAGAAGACTGAAATACAACATTCAAAATGGCTTTTAAAATAACATAAAAATATAAAATGTAGGACTAAATTTAACAAAATATAGATAAGGCCATTCTGCATACTAAAAATATAAGAAACACCGCTTCTAGAAATTAATGAAGAACCAAATAACTGAAGTGATATATCATGACCTTAGATTGGAAAGGTATATTAAGATTGGCTATGATGCAATCTAAATTAAAATCCCAGGAGATTTGCTGGTTGGCAGTGTTATTGTTGTTCTTTATATGTGTTTGGGGAGGAGGGGTGTCAGTGAGACTGAGGATTTGAATAAAAATACATTTGGAAATGCCAAATACCTGAATACCCACCACAGTATTAATGAAGAAGACCATAGTTGAGAAAATTGAAACTATACACACTTGGCTATAGCATAAACCAGATCTGATCTGGTTACATAAAAATGATACATAATAATGGAGTAATAATAACCAACCATGCAGGAACAATAATAACAATGAGAATGATATTGTCTCCACTTTCTGAGCATGAAAACTTTACTTAAAAAAGTTATCTATTTTACGTAACATGTAGAGATAGGGGTAATTTTTATACTAAAAAAAGTATGTATTTTTTGATAAAAATGTAGTAATAAGGAATTAAATAACAAGAATTGTTTACATTCCTACTGAGCACATCTCTTTAAAGTGGAGATAAAATATTTATGTGCACAAACGAATGTTGTTAATAAGTTTGCTATGAAAGATTGAGAATTGACTCTGTTTAAAATAGACATTTGTATAGAAATCTGTTCTATCATTTTTCAGATGTCAGTGTGAGCTTGTAAAAATGTTTTATTTCCTAATTGTGTAATTATTCTCCACATTATCATAAAAGGTTTGTTAACTGCAGATAATGCAGGAGAAATCTCCTTGTTAAGATATATTTCACTTCAATGTCCCAATCATTTTCAATCTTATTTAGATTCATCCATCATTGGTGCATCAGGGATCTACTTACACAGAGAGAGGTACAAGGTTTTCTCAGTCATGAAGTGATAACAAGCATTTTTTAAATCTTGTTTAAAAAGCTACTGGGATTTATATATTATAGAGTTTCTACATTTTCTCTCTCCTCCTTGTGTCCTCACTTCTTAAGGAGAAATGCTCAGTTTGATTTCCATGCAGTGCATTCCTTATAAAGTGACAACTTTTTTGTTGTTGTTGGACACGGAATGGCACATTACTGTCAAACGTGTCTGACCTGGTCTGTTTAGCCCCTTCCTTTGTGTAAAAATCATAAACACTCAGGGTGTCATAAATTGGGCAGTTTACCATTTCTAAAAATGAGGCAACATAACATACTACATACTCCATTGAAGCATATAGAGAAGTTGGGATAAGAACTATCAAACAAGTAGAAAGAAATATGAATAAAATTAAAAGGCCACTTATAAAGGGCAAAATAGAATAAAATCTGCAAAAGAAAAAAGATTAGGAAAGAAAGCTGTTGGGGACCACCCTGCCCGGTCTCAGGAAGCTGTGACCCCCTGTGACTTAGGCTGAGTGAGAGACCTCCGGACCAGGAGCCACTAAGGAGACAAAAACGTATTTCCCTGGCATGAACGCTACCTGTTTGTTCTGTGCCTGGTCTTTAATCCTAGATCAGTTAGCCAATGATGGGTAACAATTCTCTAGGATAGAGATTGAACCTAAGACAGGCATTGATCATGTGAAGACCTCTGGGATGAGACTCATTGTGCTGTGGAAATGAAGGTGCTGTGGAAAGGAAGGGGTGATCGACATCAACCCCTGCCCCTCTAAGTCTGAGTCTTTGTACTTAGATGTGAGAAATCCAAGTCTCCTGGCTGCCTCTGTCTCCTGCCCTTCTCAGGACTAAGCAAATAGCCACAGGGGCAGCTCAGACCGGAGATGGCGGATCCCCGGGGTAATCAGGCCTGGGACATAGAATATGCAAGATCCTATGAGATCTCTTTGCTGGAGGATGCTATTTACTTGGAATTTAAAGGCACAGACAGGAAACCAAAACTAGCCCTTTGAGCCATGTAGTTCTTTCATATGATAAAACTCCAATCTCTGCCCAGAATCACAGCAGGAGTTCTGTTAGCATCTTTGTAAGTTACCTGTCCCCTTTGATCCTTTCTGCCAGACTGTGAATGCACAAACTGAGTCTACTTTCTCAATAAAAACCCACTGGGGTAAAGGGACAGTGAGCTCCCGAGTAGAGAGAGTGGCCATGTTCTCTATGTCCCCACAGAATCGTGGTAGATTTCTGTGTATTTCCCGTGTTTTGACAAGTATCCACAGCAGGGATGGATACCGCAGGGTGGTATTCTTTTACAGAAAGCTACAAATAAAAAGACAAGACTTGAGGGTGGTACATGCTTCAATAGATTTTGAATGAAAAAGTAAAAGTATGATTAATATAATAATAATTTTATAATGTTATTAATAACATTGTGTGTAGATTGAAAAGACAACTGAAATCTATTTTACTGTTGATGAGGAAAATATAGAGGCTTTTGTCCTAAATAAGGTCAAGAAAAAATTATTTTAGTTAAATATTAAGAGGGACACTGAAATAATTTTGTTTTTAAAAAAAGTAATATATAATATATATCAGAATTAAAATCATTTCTATGTAACAATCATCCTCATATGATATTTTGATTATGAGTAAAAACCAATGCCTTATAAAAGTATATGTCATTCATGATAAAATTTTAACATGAGGCTGAGGGACAAGTGAATTTTTATTCAGTAGATTATAAAGAAAGATAGATGCCTGAGAATAGATAAAGAAATGAAAAAATGTTATTTTATATAATCATTCAGGAATAAAAACAGCACCAACATCATGTTTTTTGTCAGGATCATGGTGGTTGGTGGCTGGTGAAGAACTGAGACCCAGAGACAGTGGGCCTTGTCGGGCAAGTCCGATGCTGGCCATCTGAGCTCTGGCTGAGGAGTGTGAGGCCAAGATTAGAACTCAGCCAAGCTGCTGGAACCCTTCATTGCCATATCATGGCCACATTACACTAATGGGTATAGAAATTTGGAGTTGGAGGCTAAACATCTAGGTCCTGAATTTCACATGAGAATTTCTTCCTAAGAAGCTGTGTAACTCAGGTTGGTCTTCACGTTCCACCTCGGTTTCTTTATCTACAAAGACAAGGAGTGCAGCTCAGCAGTTCTGCTCTGCTATTTTATGCTACTCATCATTCCATTTTCTTTTTATAAATGACCACATATCACCAGGCATTTAATTGGGGTTTAAAGGTTGAACTTGACAAATATTATCTGAAGTTTGAGTACTTTACAATAATAATTTCTTCAAAGCAATTATCAATAATTATAGAGAAAAACTATATGATTTAGTCTTACAGCCAATCTGTTAGAAGACATGGGGATTCACTGTGCAAGCAGGCTATGAAACCCTTAAGGACAAACTGAGGCCATAGCAATATTCAATATACACTTGTTGTCTGACTGATTAAAACACAGCATATACTTAAAATAAAAAAAAGCAAGGGTTAACTAGATTAAAATGTACAAAGTTATTTAACACAATTTTCAAACAAGAGACTTACATTCTTTGTTTTTATCAAATTATACACAGATAAAACGGAATGCAGTTCCATCACAATACTGTTAAAGATGACATTACTGTGTGATATAAATACAAGTTAAAAGTTTTTCCATAAAAATTACTATTCATAATGTTTCAATTAAAATTGTCTCCATTCCTCAATCTCAGAGGAACTCATTAAATTTACCCTCTCTAGTTCAAGCAAACTGATTCCAAAGCAGAGATGAAAGACACTGAAGTCTCCAGACCACATTTGCCAGTTTTCTTTCCCAAATAAAGCAGACATAATAATTAAGGAAAGAGCCAACAGGAAAAAAAATAAATTTATGACAAAATAAGCTGGATCCTATGAAAAGAACCCAATGCTTTCCAGTATAATTTAGATAAGAAGGCAGAGGCTTACAAGTGATGAATTGTAAGATCACTCCCTATGAACTACATGAGTAATAACTGAGAAGTATGAAGAAGGGATGAAGTCTCTTGCCAGAATGAGCTTAAACATCTGTGAGTGGAGAGATTCTTTTATCTTCTAGGAGAGTTGCTGCCCCGTACACCTACGAACTCACTGAGTTTTAGCTGTGAGGAGATTGGAGAAATCTCAGTTCATGGTTCTCTGTTCTGTCTCACTTAATAAGTCCCGGGGTTCAGATGGCCTTTGTTGAACAGGCCTCTCTGAGAGTGAATCTCTGCCAGGTGTGTGTCCCCTCCAGAGGGGCTGCAGTATCTCAGGTCATTTTAAATCAGTTTTGAGAATGTCAATCTGAAACAATTATTGTCATGGAGAACAAAACACAGTATGAATAAAATATCTTTTTAAAAATATCAGGAAGGTAAATAACGATAATCACTAGAAATCATGAAATAAACAAAATAATAATTAGAACACGGTGATATTTTCAAACATGAGGAGGAAATGGTCCTTAACAGAGAAACTCGTTAGAGAAGGTCACTTGGAGAGCAGTTAGGAGACAACTGGAGAAGGATGAGGAAGAGCCGGCCACAATGCCACCGCGTCGTGACGAGAGAGCGAGTGTGTCACAATACATCTTATCCTTTTGTCAAGTGAACTTTAATTTTCCAGTTTTAACTGATGATTGAAAGAAAAGGCATCCAAAACAATAAAACCATGCAATATAGAATCATTAATAACTCCAAAGCATATTTATATGGCAATAATTTGACACAAATATGATAATTTAAACACTCACAAAAGATTACCACAGGGCGATTACGGTAGAGCCATGGCCTCTGCCTTCCAGAAGGCTTTAACGAAGTGCCTAGGCCAAGTTTTCCCCAGACAGGTGGTGAGCAGAAGAGAGGAAATAAAAGAAAATATAAAAAGGGATTGAAATGGACATTTTAATTATTGCTGATACAATCTTGGATTTTTTACCATTTGACCAATTAAAGTTTGAATGATCAATAATTTTTATGAGTTCTATGTCTAATAAAGCCAATACTTGTGTTATAATTTGCTATTAAAAACATTAGCCTCTCTATATTTTGGAAATTAATCCCTTCTCAGAGCTGTTTTCAGGTATCTTCTGCCCTTCAGTTGGTTGGTTGTCTTTTTGTTTTGTTGGCAGTTTCTTTTGTTGTGCACAAAGCAACTTTTTAGTTTGATATAGCTCTTTATTTTTGCTCACTGCTTTTGTGTTTGAGGTCAAATTCATAAAATCCTAACATCGTGGTCTCTAAGTTTAGTATCTATGTTTTTTTCTGTGTCATTTATTGTTTTGGGTGTTATATTTAGGTCTTTGATCCATTTTTAGTTAATTTTTGTAGATGGGGACAAACAGTGGTCTAGTTTTATTCTTTTTTATGTGGCTTTCCAGTTTTCCCAGAACCTTTACACAAAAAGCATTTCTTTTCTCCACTGCATGTTTTTGGTTCCTTCGCTGAACACTATGGTGGTTATCAGAGGAAAAGGTGGGCATAGTCAAGGGTAGAAGGGGTCAAGTGCATGATGATGGATTTGACTTTGGGTGACAGGCACACACTGCAATATACACATAATATATCACAGAACTGCACACTTGAAATTAACCTCTGCAATTTTACTAACCAATATCACCTAATAAATTTAATAAAAAATAAAATAAATGAAACAACAAACAAAAAACACCAGTTTCAAAAAATATTCTCATCAAAAGTTGTCCTGTCATATGCTAGAAACTGTATTAGGACATGGAAAACAGACAAAAAACACTCATGGTTCCAACCCCTGTGAACCTTGCATAACTAGGGAAATAGATTAAGGTAAGGTGCTCAGGTATTAAAAGGTTCTAATAAATAAGTCTTTCCTCTTCTACAAAATTTTAAATATTTTTATATATTTTTAAAAGATTTTATTTATTTATTTAGAGAGAGGGGAAGGGAAGGAGAAAAAGAGGGAGAAAAACATCACTGTGTAGTTGCCTGTCATGTGGCCCCTACTGGGGACCTGGCCCGCAACCCAGGCATGTGCCCTAACTGGGAATCGAACCAGGGACCATTTGGTTCACAGCCCACACTCAACCCACTGAGCTATATCAGCCAGGGCTATTTTTTATTTTTTTTTCCGGGTGATTAACTAATTCTATTTAAAGAGTCATAATTAGTTTGCTATTTCTTTATTCATTTTTAGTTGGAAAAAAATAGTCTGTTTTTAGGTAGGTAGTTCTGTCAAGCTTTATTATCATCAGGAAACAACAGAATAATTCAGGATCTAGTGTTTCTCCTTTTTCTCCGACTCAGTCATGAAGTCACTTCTGTGCCCTGAGAACAAATCCGCTCGTTCTTTAAGATGGACTGGAGTCCTACCTGCCTGCAGTGCTTGGGGATGCTGATCCCTCTTCATTCCCAATGTTCCAGAAGCTTCCATAAATGTCTCAAGTTCAAAACTCATTCCCACTACAAAAAAGTCCATCTTCTGGCATATACTCAGAGACCATTTTAGGTATATTTAAGAGCAGGTACCATTCTATCTGGACCAGGAAAAAGATTTAATCTAAGTATAAATAGAATCACTAGGTAATTAAGGTTTTGAAAGTACTTTTTTCTCTATTGATGTAGTAGTTATTTCTTATCCTACAACAGCTAATTTTTTGCGACAATTTTGTTGTAAATTATAATGTGTGTATGTATCTATAGGTATAGGTAGTGATATATAAAACTATCTAAATAACTATTTTATAAATGTCTTCAAGCAACCAGTCAAGTATTTGTTAAGTAAAAAATGTTTTAATTAACAGTTTAGATTGGAAGTTTAGAAGCCCATGTACTGTGGGCATGCACACAGTGCGAGGTCCATTAGCTGTGGCTGGTGGCCTGGTTTGATGGCTAGGGGCCAGGGAGAACCGAGGCAGAGTCCTGGATTCTGTCAGGTTTTCATCCAAAGAGCCAGATGGCAATTATTCCTCTGCCATTTTGTCCTCAAAAAATGTAAGCTCTTCTCATTCAAAATAACAGAGAAAAAGGAAATGCTCTCCAAATTGCATCGTATCATCATCTTTTAAGAATATTTTATTCTGAAGTAAAAGGACTGAACTAGAAAGCTCGGTAAGCTTTATCTAAAGGCAATGGTGGGGACTGAGGAAAGGCTGCTCTCTCTGCATCTGGGACACTGACCCCCCAAGGCGACCAGCCAGATGGTGCCAGGGCTCTGTTATGCAGGGAGCGTCTCCTGGATAAAGTCAGAAGGAAAGGGAACAGCTGTGGATTGCTGTCACCCCATTTCTGCAGGCTCGGACATTCCCGGATGCTTGGCTTCCTTCCAACTTGCAGTCAGATCTGGTGAGATCTGGGTGCTTAGAAACGGTGCTAAGGATGATCAGGGATAACCCGTCAAGTCCTCATGTCTTCAGGCAAAACGATAATTCTCCCCTGTCTTCATCTCATACTGTTCTGTGGTTCTGCTCCCCTCAATCTGATAATTACCCTATTTTCCAACCCAGACTATTCTCATTATATCTCCCATGCCATAATTAACAGAATTCTCCACATCCTCATTCTCTTCACTATATGCTCAGAGAAAACGTTTGTTTGTTCCCTGAATATGCGTCTTTAGTTACAGCTCTCTGAGTCACATGCTAATCTTCCTTTCAAGCTCTGAAAGTTTATTTAAAAGCATTTGCCTCTGGTCAGACAATGAATGTTTGCACACCTTGGACAATGTTACTACCCAAACTCTTTGGCTGTAAAACCCTATCATTATCCTTGTTGCTGTCATCTTTTGATTTCATTTCTAATTACCAATAATTCAATAGATATTTTAGCACACAACCAGTAGTTGCCCCATTGAATACAGTCCTACCATTATCCCTCGTGATTTCATTTTCCACACGGACAGCTCACCAATGTACTGTTCTTTCCAAATGACCTTCTTGTTCTATCTCAGTCACCAGCTCATAGTCATATGTTGGCACTGCTGTTATCCAAAACGAATCTGCCACAGAAATCCCTAGTGGCAAACAACCACCTGTTCTTCTGGTTTGCTTATTTGTTGGAAGGCCCATGAACTGTCTTGGCCTTCAAATTTATTCTTTCCTCTGCCTGGCACACTATCCCTCCTTGCTCTATCCAACATTCCATTTACCTGGTTGACACCTACCTGTTCTTCAGCTCTCAGTTTACATTGTTTTCTTCAAGTAACCACAGTGTGTCCTCTCTCATAGTGTCATCCATCACCTGTGGGTATGAGCTGTGTTCCCCACACTGCTGGATAGCACCGAGCTTATAATAGATGCTCAGCAGAATTACTGAATAAATGAATCAATTGTCAATGTCAAGAAACATTCAAACCTGTAGAGAAGTTTTGGTGAGTTTTTTTTCAGCCAATTTGACAATAATTGCTGGGAAGCAACTTCTTAACAGACTGAGAAGTGCTCGGGAGAACAGCAGTGTAGAGCCTTATTTTATACACTAGGATCAAAGGAGGAGCTATAAGGGGGTTATATAAAGTCCATTGGTGATTGATTAGGGGAGGCAGAAGAAAATAAAGCAGGGAAAACCTCTGGGACTGAATAAAAGGTAAAATGATAGACACTTAAGTATGTGGGTACAGGATAGTTAACAATCAACAATTAACATAATAATAACAATGAGGGGATTTGTGGTCTTAGTTTGTGCCTAAGGGGTTTGGGGAAAAAAGGGAAGTTACCTTGATATTCCAAAGATGTGTTATCAGAGATGCAAAAAGACAATAGAGAGGATTAGTTAAGGTAAAGATCAACCTTTGTTAGGGAAAAATACTCGTGTAGAACAGGACTGCTGGCCAAGAACTGCTCTTAGTTAATACCATTTAACTTTAGACAATGCTTGGGGCTTACTTTAGGTCTCTGAGTTTGTAAGGCTGCCTCACAGGCCTCCCCTGAGCTTGTCCTGTTAATCAGTGGCCCCTTTCCTTCCACATACTCTGTGTATAAAGATGACAGAAGTCAAAGACATTTCTTCAGCTTATTTTAAAGAGTAAGTCAAATATTAGCTTATGTATTTATTTTTAAATTTCTTCAATGTAGAAGACATGCTGAACTATTCTGCACAATCAGGTGAACAGACAAATGGGAGAGCTGTTCAGCATGTTCTCCTTGGGTTACAAACTAGAAAGAAAACTAAAACCAGTTAGAAGGGCTATATTAATTTAAAACAAGCACTGGTTGATTGAGAAAAAAATCCACAAAATGATAAAGTAAAAAAATATTATATTTGATTTATGAAGCCAAAGTTCTAATGCTTTTGACTCATAACATGAGGCATCTATAATTCATTTTGTTTTTATTTTTCATAATGGGAAAAATAATTTTTGAGGTGCTAATTTGTTATCTGTGCTTGGTATTTTCCATGTAGGCACACAGCCCCTTAGAAGCCTTTTCCCCAGGGACCTTAACACATGTAAGGGCAGGGTCTGGCTAAGGTCCTTAGCTCCTAAAGCTCCAGGGCAGGGAAGAAAGTAGTAAGCAAGCTGCATTTCAGAGTAAGAGGGTGAGAAAGGAGTGTCTGGATCACTGCTAGAGGGAAAGGGAACAGATTTCTGCAGGGAGGAGGAAGAGGTCAGAGCTCCACCCAGCCAGTGCTAGTCAGGGCAATGACAAAGGTTGGGAGGGCACAGTGGTAGGGTGAATTTGGGGAGACTTCTTGAGTAAGCAGGGGCTCTCACCTTATCAACTAACTCTATGATTTAGCATAGCCACATAGCCGAGGATCCTCTAAGCCTTTTAGACTTGAGATACTTAAAAAATCCTGTTGGTTTGAACCAAGGGCCCAACCATCACAAGAATGGACAACAGAAGAGAGGGCTCTGTAGGATTCTTAACTCTACAAAAGACAGACTTTTGCTAGATGCTTCATTATGCTCCTGAGAGGAGGGGTCAGTGACTATAACCAAGTTTCCTGTCAGTTTTTGGGATAGAGATTAGGTGTTAATTTAATTTATTTTAGACAAGAATATATATTACATGCATACTTGAACCTGTAGATGAATATTCAAACCTTGTATACATATTTAACTTTATTGCCCATAATTCAGAATATGAATAACTTCTCTAAATTCTCTTCCAAACTTGTAAGCAATACAGGACTGCAGGAAAGAGCTTTGCAGTAAGAAATCCCAACAAATGTGAAGTAATATCATTAAGAAAATCATTGCTTTCCTCCTTAACAATTTTTAAAATATGGGGCGGGGGACATGTATAGAAGATTAATTTCACTAATACAAGTTCTTAGCCTATTTTCTTGATTTTTAACTTCTATAATAGCTATGTAGGAGGGTGCAGCTAGGAGGCCCCCCAGAAGAAGGATTTGTAATGGGGTCCAGAACTCAAGGTGTTCAGGAAATATTAGAAAGATATGTAGGATGTCCTCACCCTCCACCACAGGTGTGAGTTGGGGGAAGGGACACATGGAACAGGGCCATTGAGAGCTGTTTTGCATAGCAACAGCTTTGTAGCTAATCTCTGGCATGGTCATTTAACACATCTATAACCTTTAACTGGTTGCATAAATATGTTAAATAGCTGTGGCCAGTGCTCTGAGTCAGGGGGATGGAAGGAACTTCCCCCCAAGATGTAACTGGGAGGCAACTCCCCCTAGTTACAGTGCCTGCATGAAAGCTTGGAGAAGATTGGCTCTACGACATGGGGCCACCCCTATCCAGACTCATGATGGCAGCCTAGTAAAACTGGAAGGATATGGGATTGCTGGCAAGTGTAGCGGATTGTGGGAGGAGTTGGAAATGGGGCTGCAGAGAAAGATTGACGCGGGGATTTAAACCCAGACTCGGCAGTCATTGAAGGGAAGACCATGTGGCTGTGGCAGTGAGGAGAACCAAGCACTTTTGGCAGAGTGGGGACCCCCCCCACCCCCGCAGCCATGAGAAGAATCACCATGTGGCTTTAGCAGAGAACCACCACTTGGCTTTAGCTGGAGATCCAGGTGACACAGCTGATGGTGCTGGGAACCGAGAGGCCTCCCAGCTGAGCATGAATTACAGGGGCTGTCTGAGCAATGGACTACCTATTTTTTTCCTGAGATATGGTACCCCAGACTGGGCAAAGGGGGGAAGGAAGGACTGTGTGTGTTTGTGGGTGTTTTAAGGGACTTTGGGATTTTGATGAAGACATAAAGTCATTACTCTTGTCTGTATAACTTGAACAAATAATTCCTTTCCTTTTCACCAATCTCTAACATGGAGAGCTATAATTCTCTGACAAAGAAAAAGGTGAACCTAGTACAGGGGGACCCCAGAGAAAGGGAGATCAATTCGGTAGCATTGTGGGACCCTCTTTCCTAGTGGTCAATCAGGGAAAATCATGGGAGACCACATGTGCAGTAGCTTAAAGTAACACAACTACTTGTACATGCGTAGTAAAAGCCCACCAAAACTAGCCAGGAAAGATCTACCCTATAAGAATAGAGTCCCTCCAGCCCATGAGGTCAATCTCTGCTTGGAGTTGACCTGCTCCCATGTTCTCTGCTATAAACTCTGGGTGTTCGGTTCAATTCTTTGTCCAGATCACCAAGAACCTGGTTACCTGTGCCCACCTGTGACTGCTAGAAATAAAGCAAAATGCTTAGAATTCTTCTTTTTAATGAAGGATCCTAGAGGATAGATGAATTACATTTTTCATCTCAAAGTCAGACTTTTTTTTAAACTAAGAAATCTACTCTCAAGCAGTCAAAAGTAAGCATAAAAATTGTTTTAGACAAAACTTCAGAAATTTACCTCTCAAATGCTCGTTCTCAGGAAGTTACTGGAAGAGCTCCTTAACCAAAATAAGGAGATACACTCAAAAGATAAGACAGAATTCAGGAAACAGCTGATCTAATAGAGGACAAAGGCAAAGGGAATTCCCAGGTTGATAATGAAGAGGGAACCCGAGAAGATACAGTATGTCTAAAAAGTAACCAGATCATATTGGAAATGGACAAGAGGCTCCAGTAAGAAAGAAGTATATATATTATCAGATGGGATAGGTGTGGTGAAGTTGTTCTGATGTGCAATTTATAATTATTAAAAAGGCATATGAAAGCTTAGTCAGGTGTGCAAAGAAAACTATGCAAATGAAAGACAAAAGAGGCTCTTACTAACTCTAGCTCAAATATAAAGTTTCATAAGAAAGGACAAATTGTATTATTAAACCATTTGGATCAACTTAAAAAATTTAAATTATTATAATAATAAAAAAATTGTGATAAAAATAGCAAGTAGAAAGATGGAAACAGAGGACAAAAGAGATAAAAATCTGCAATAATAGGGAGTTAATGAATACTAGTGTAAGTCAGTGAATCTAGAAATGGAAGTATTCACTGGTTATTTTTAAAAATATGGAGATAAGCTGCAGCACAAAAGATTAAAGAGTTGCAAGTGTTACCTCTGGAAAACTGAGAAAGGGAGAAAGTGATTATTTTGTTCTGTTTTAACACTAAATATTTACCCATATAAACATGATTTATATTTCAATTATGTACTTGTTTCCCATTTACAATTAGGAAAGCTTAAAATATTCTAGAGTTGTGTTTCCATATTTTGACACTAAAATTAATGAAGACTGATAAAAAGCAGCATGTGTAAGTAGGGTTTAACAAATTCACTGCAGTTGAGGTTAGATTTCCATCTTCCCACATTCAGGAAACAAGACAGTTTACCAAGGAACAAACCAAATATCACAGTGACTTTGCTCTAGGCAGGTGCAGCCATACAGAGCAAACATTAACATTCATCAGAGTGGAGAATTATGCAAAAGAGACTTGGCTGGTTTAGTGGTTGGTAATGTTATTATGGGACAAAGAAGTCAATTCTCAGTTTATGACAGTCTGTTTCCTCTGCAAGACTGAATTATACAAAAAAAGCGGTGCTTACTTGTGGGCTCCAGATTATTTCATTGTTTGTATATTTTTCATTTATTGATTGTTATTTTTTCCCCAAACATACAGGGGAAAAAATCTTGTAAAACCATTCTTGGGGCTGCCAAGTGTAACTAAGATTGAACTTGCTTCCATAGCAACAGATGCATTACCAGGACAGCTCCAGGCACAGGTAACAATGGCTTCAACCATTAGTGGGAACTTGCAGGCAGGATTTCACATCAACTTGCGCTGTTGCAGAATATTTGTGTTTATTTTGCCATGTTTTGTTTTTAATCCTCAGGAACCATGAATACATGTTCTTCTTCCATTTATATTTCTCACTGATAATAAAGTTTTCTTTTTTTTAAATTTCATGTAAATGCCCTGAGATTCATTTAACAAATCAATATGGTGAAAATAAAAAAGTTATGTGAAACCACATACATACATTCTTTATTAAAGAATTGTTGTTTGGACATCTTAAAGATCTTACTAATGTTTACTATTTTTGTTGCATAGTCGCTATTTATAAATGGACTCATTTTAAATTTCCATGTCCATATTAAGAGAAAAAAATTTAAGTGCATTAGATGTTTTTGCTCAAAATTGAAAAAACTTTATTGTGTTCTTAAGGGGTGGGAGAGAGAGAGACCTCAGTTCCTATAAAATAAAAAAAATGTTAGTAGCCACTATTTATTGAATAACTACTATGTGATATAAGCTATTAGGTAGATTATTTTAAAATATTCACAATATATCACTTATTAGTCCCATTATAAGAAAAATCTATTGGGAACCTCTGACTCCGGGAGAGAGTAAGGGAGGGAAGAGGAAAGAGAGAGAGGGAGGGAAGGAGGGGGGGGGTGAAGGACAGGATGGGTTGAAATCTTACATTGTCTTTACTATATTTGAAAATAGATAGCTAAAACATTATGGAAATAGAAAGTAAAAAAAAATATATTGCCATAACATTGAAATAGCTAAGTAACCTTAAAATAACCCTAGGGAAAGAGATTAAAAATAAAACATTTTTATATTTATTATAGTAATATTTGTACCTGTTTTAGAAAATAGGCAATAATTGATAATAGATAGGCAAACTAGTACTTAATGTATATTAGACTATTTTAATGAATGTTTTACAGCTACAATGTTTTGTAGCTCTTGTACTTAGGCATTATATAATAAGAATTATTTAATCTACTCATAAATATTCTTTACTTTCTAGTCAATTTTTAAGTTGCTGAAATATGAGGGGAATCAACTTACTATATGCATATAAACTCAATCAGCAGCTGCTTCTAAGAAGTAAACCTGAGGGAATTGAGAACGCTGTAAATATAACTTGAAGCATTAATTTCCTCAGACAAAGCTCCCAAATGCTTCATAAAGAGCAAGGAAGCTCCATGCGGACCACAGGCAGTCTTCCTCCAGCTACTCGAACCCCCTACGCAGCCTCCCTGCTTCTGCGCAGGTGCGGAACCCGTGCTGCTCTGCTGAGGCCAGCACAGGTCTCTGCAGCGCTTATCCCAGGCACACACAGTCAAGTCATCTGGGAAATGTTTAAAATCATATCAATTCTTGGCCTCCAATCATACATTTTTTAAATAAATTTACTGAGGTGACATTGGTTGATAAAACTATAGGTTTCGAGTGTGTAATTCTGTGATATGGTATCTAATACTGCATTGTGTGTCCACCATCCAAAGTCAAACCTGGTTTCATCTCCATGTATTTGACCCCCTTTGCCCTTGACTTCCCCCTAGACCCCTTCTCTCCAGTATACACCATGCACTGTCCGTGTCTAGGACTTTTTGTTTATCAGTGGTTTTCACTCATTTGTGGGATATAAAACTGAAAGCAGGAAGTAAACAACCGAGAAAAACAGACATTCTGTTTTAACTGCTCTGGAGTGGAAGCTAGCCATCATTATTTTTATTATTATTATTATTATTATTTAAGTTCTCTCAAATGATCCTAAAGTGTAGCCATGACTGAGAAACATCAGCAGAAGAGACATTTTAAGCTGGGAAATGATATACAAGAATATAAATTTTACCTGATGTTAAAAGTTAAAATTTTCCCCCAATTTGAGAATGAAGTCACAATACAATCACTAATGTAACTTAATATTCTCTGGTCTGGAGAAGATAAGATATATACTTGTACCAAGTTTTGATTAACCTATATAATATGTATTATGTTTAAACTAAAAGAAGGCAAACTATCCTGTTTTATTCTAAAAGCTTTATCTGTTCTTTTTTGCTATTACAGTGATTATGAAGTCCATATACTTGTACCTTTTGCTCAAGGCTTGAAGAAAAAAATGGAGTCTCTTTCTTTAGAAAAATTTCTACAGATTCTGAATTCCAAGTAACATGTCATAAACTTGCTGACATGTGACATTAAGAAGTTTCTGTTTTAGGTCTTAGATCAGTTGAGTGTGACAAGATAATCTGAAGATAAATTCTTGAATTATGTGAAAGAGTACTCAATATCTTGTACAGAGTAAAACTTTAATAAATATTTTTATTGATGTAATAGTCTGACAAACTTATTTTAATGCTTACTCTATTTTTTGTACTTTCTGCTCATATAAATTTGAAACCTAGGAGCTCACTTTAGAGTGCCCATCACAAGACTCTCTTCTCCTTTGATTGCTTATCACACCAATAAGAAACAAAAAATGAAGGATTAACAGTCAAATTCCCCATCTATGGTGTAATTTATTTTGTAATACCTCTCACATTTGCCCCATGTTGAACTGATGATAACTAATTATAGACTGCTGTTGTTCCTTGAAATCCAGCCTGTCACCAGCCCCTTCTCAATTATTAAAATCGCACAAGCAACTGAAGCACTTCTTACACCAAGGGAACTGTTTGCTTATTTGTTTGTTTATTATGCCACTAAAAGTGGAAATTCTCTGTTCACAAAAGAAATAAACAGGAATTATCACTAATAACAATATCAGCTTTATGCGGTTATTTTGTTTCAGCACTGTATCTGGACGTTATATGATTATCAGGGTTGTAGCCTCCATTTCCCCTTTCTGATTGCTGTATACATTTGGTGACAGAATGAGGAAAACTATGCAGAGTTTTCAGAACAAAAGATTGTTGGGTATATTATACAACCAGTTTTGAAAATGTACACCTGAGATTTAATGTTCTAGAAATCCCAAGAAACAAAATTGAGTGAACTGGGAAGCAGGCTGCTAAGATTCTGCACTTGTCAGTATAGTGGCTGAAGGATAATATGTGGATGGGT
The DNA here is from genome assembly GCA_004024845.1 of Tonatia bakeri. Classification (NCBI taxonomy): domain Eukaryota; kingdom Metazoa; phylum Chordata; class Mammalia; order Chiroptera; family Phyllostomidae; genus Tonatia; species Tonatia bakeri. Next base: position 77,939 of record PVIA01005484.1, read on the forward strand.
TTTAAACAGCAAATGAAAGCTTGGGCTCAAGAAGTGGAAGTGGAAATGAGACTCCTGTATGAAGCTGAGGCCCATATAAAATCAAAACCTCTAATAAATAATAAAGACGAGGAAGAAGTCTTCCCATGTCTGAATACAATGACTAGGATGCTTTAGGTCTTGAGTCTTGGATAAAGTTGCAGAAAAAATGTCTCCCCTGAGATTTCACATCCACAGGCCTTCTCTGTTTGTCTGTTATCTGGATGCACATTTCCACTTTGTAACATAGACAATGAAACACAAACCAAGAAATTAACATTAAAAAGCTTGGAGCCATAGCTTCTGCATAGCTATACTGAAGAAGCAAAAGCAAAAATGGTCTGGAGGAATATACTCTCAGCCCAACTCCCATAGAATTCCCACAGATAAATCCCCATCAAACAAGAGTTTGCCAGCAAAATTTACAAACTACGTGAAGCAACATCTGACCATTAGTGGAGGCAGTGCGCTTGCATTTGGAGCGTGTGTGCTTACGCACAGGCACACACATGCACACATCTACCCACACAAGGATTAGACTCCAAAGAAATTCAGTTAACAAAATTATTCAATAGGGACTGTCAAATAAAAAACTAAAATTATTGCAGTCATGCAACTAAGGAATTAAAGTGTGAGAAAGAAGAAACACTCTATGTAAACATGAATAATGAATATTTGGGGACAAAGAACTTCCAGAAATAGAAATTCTCATTGTAGTTTGAATTTAGGTAGGTAAAATAAAAATCAGATTACCAATAACTTGTAATTCCATTTATAAGAAAAGATATATGTAAATTGAAATTCCAGAGAAAGGGAAACAATGGGAGATATTTGAAGTGATGATAAATGTGGGATTTACAGAATTGATGAAAAATATAATCCTCAGATTTAGGAACACCAGCTCAAAGAGAATAGATAAAACTGTATTCATACCTGGACATATTTGTGTGAAACTTTGGAATCCAAAAAGAAATCTAACAAGTAACCTACCAAAAAACAATACTTGGAATGAAGGCATAATTCCCAGCAGCTACAGTGAAAAGAAAAGGCAAATTTTGCTTTCAGCATCCCAAGTAATTCTAGCCATAGTGTCAAATAAGTCATTTGAATGAAGATGTCCTAAATTACTATACTAAGTCAATAAAAGTTTTTAAAATTAATTTTTGCCCAGCATATTCCTGAAACAAAAAGCATACATTAATTCAAAGCTAAAATGATTTTAGGGTTTCAATTCTAAAGCTCGTTGAAGGTAGAAACGGTCTTATTTACAATCGAATACTGAAGTCGTTGCACAGAGCCTGGGTCTAAGTAGGTGATCAGTAAATACTTGCTGAGTAAGCGAATATATGAATGAATGATGTATAAGCTATACGAATATATTTCATATTAGGCATAGTCTTATGAAGAAATCCACAGGACATATATTATTACATAATCTAAGATAAGTGCCAATTCAAACTCCATTATGTGTAAGTTAGTTCACAGTGAAGTCTAACAGAGCAGGCTTCCTGCTGGGCTGTATATTTCAGGCTGAACAGGAAATATGAAGGAGCTAATTTCTTGTTTTATAATTTTTTTCAAGCCACTATACTGAACCTCAAACATTTGACAAATGAACACTATTAAGTATCAAAGATTTCTATTCAGCCACAAGAAAAGATGGAATACTGTCATTTGCAACAACAGGGATGAATCTTGAGACTATCGTGGTAAGTGAAATAAGACAGACAGAAAAAAATCAAGAACCATATGATTTCACTCATATGTGGAAAAGAAAAACTGAAAGCACAAAATGAACAAACAAGAAAAATAAACAAAAACTCAGACACAGTATGGTTGTTACAAGAAGGGAGGGGCGTGAGGTGGGTAGTGAAGGGTAGAGGAGGTCTAATATATGCATATAGTGACAGAGGAAGATTGGACTTTGGGTACAGGGCACATAAAGCAATATACAGATGATGTATTGTATAACCGTACAGTTGAAACCTATATAATTTTATGAACCAATGTCACCCCAATAAACTTAATCTAATAAAAAATATCAACAAAAGAATGGCATCCTTCATAAAAACACTGCCACAGTTAAATCACCACCACCATGTGCACCTAGAAACAGTCAGTTCTCAGGGGCCTCAAGTCCTGGAACTCGCCCTTCCTCCTTCAAAATGTGTATTATTAGGGACAGTCACTAAATTGAGACTAATTTTATGAAAAGTAAAGGTCTAAGTAAGAGCACGGATGTTTTTTGCTAACAGTTTTTTAAGGTCGGAGGAGTGGTACAGAAATAGATTTGCAGCTGCTTCATGGGCATTCTCTCAGGTCGTAGCCAGAGTGCGAGGGGTAGCAGCCCGAAGTCCCCAACCACTCCTGGGAACGGAGCAGGGTGTTTCTTTAGGGCATTATTTTTAATTAAGGACTTCAGACACTGTCTAGGCTCTCTCTTTTATTGTGAGAAAATTTTCCCTGATCAATTAAAATATTAGTCTTCTGGGGGTGTCGAATAAATTGTCATCTTCTGCATTACACAAACATCATTTCCCTTTTTACCAAATACGAGTGATCCAGTTTGTGTTAAGAGAAACAAAACTTTAAAATTTGGCAGCCTGGCAACACAGAGGGTGCTTGAGAGAATTTCCTCAGTCTCAGTGTGAGAACAGCAGTTTCTCTTCTGGGACTACAGAGGTGAGTGAGGTCAGTAAAGCACTAGTTTCATAGAGCTTATGTGGGGAAACAGTCGACCAATCAATCTAATCCATCTACCAACTTGTACCTACCAGCAAAGTGCCAGATGGCAACCAGTCCTCTATACAGAATTCGTGTGTCAGCGATATTTTGACTACAAGCTGAATGACAAAATTTAGCCAGACAGGAAGACTGAAGGCAAGTATTCTGGTTAGATAAAACACCTAGTGAGAAGACCAAAAAATGGGAAAGAACAACGGGAGTGTGAGAAGTCAAAGAGGTTTGTGAGGCTAGAATGCAGTGCAGTGGGGTGGGGAGAGGGAATGGTAGCACAGGAGTTCAGAGAGGAGGCAGGGCCAGATTTTGCAGGGCTTTCTAAGGCAGGTTAAGAAGCTTGGGTTTTATGTACATTTATACCAATTACATGCTAATTAGCAGGGTTTAAGTGGGGAAGTGACATTGTTTGATTTATGGTTTAAAAATATCTCTCTGGTTAGCATGAGGATAATGGACTATAGAGGAAAGCGTGAAATACATGAAGACAGTTAGAAAGCTATTCTAGCCCTGGTTGGTGTAGCTCAGTGGATTGAGTGCAGGCTGTGAATCAGGCATCGCAGGTTCGATTCCCAGTCAGGGCACATGCCTAGGTTGCAGGCTATGTCCCCCAGTAACCGCACATTCATGTTTCTCTCTCTCTCTCTCTCTCTCCCTCCCTTCCCTCTCTAAAAATAAATAAATAAAATCTTAAAAAAAAAAGAAAGGTATTCTAGACATTCAGATGATGGACGTTTGGACAAGGGGGGATGTTTGGACTAGTGCAGACAGAGGGAAATGGACAGATTCATAAGCAGAGGTGGAGATGCCCATCATTTCTGATTAATTGAATTGGTTAGAGTAATAGTAGAAGAAAGTAAAATCAGGAGTAACTGAGACTTAGGCTGGAGAACTCAGGGAGGCGATGGTGCCTTTTACTGCTACAGGAGACTGTGACATTTGTGAAATAGTAAAATGGTCTAATTTCTCAAGATACATTGTTAAGTAAAAGCACTTTGTAAATCAATATGGTCTTTATAATTTCAAAGTTGTTTTAAAAATATTGCAGATAAATGCATATGCATAGAATTAGAAGAATATGCTCTAAAATTATCTAACAAAATGCCTACTGCATGAATAAATGGATGTCATTCAGTCTTAATTGCCTGATTTCTCATTTTTTCATTTTCACTTTATTTTAAACATATAAATAGTATATTTATAATTTCAGTGGTAAAAGCAAAACATAGTCATTACAGAATACCTGAAAAATATCAAAACACAAAAACTAAAAAAAAAAAAATGCCCACAATTCCACAATCATGCAGCAGGCACTCATAGTTACATGTAACTGTATATGCATGCATAGATTTAGAGCGGAAGTGATCATAACGTGCACCAAGTTTGTGGCTAGAAATAGGATAAAGGAAAAGAGGCGTTAATCATTAGATATATCACATATTAAGAAGTAAATAATTTCTTTAGTGGAAATAAGACCCAAGTCATAGTCTATTTGGAAATCAATAGCATTAGCTTCCTGCTGTTAAAAAGAGAACATTTATGCATAACCCATGGATGCAGACAAAGGCATAGGGATTGACTTAGGGAGGGGAGAGGGTGAGGTTAGGTGGAGATGGGAAAAGGGAGGAAAAATGGGAACAACTGTAATTCCATAAACAATACAAAATAGCATATATTTGAAAGTATTTACTCTCCATCTTTAATATATTAGCAAACCACTATCATCTTTATCTCTCTCAACTAACTGAACAGATTTGCTAATGATTTTTCCATTTACTGCAGTACAGCGATTTAAAAAGTAAGTGGCAATGAAACCACTTCCATGCACTACAAATCAAATTGTGACGACTGTGGTGATTTGAAGCATTGGCGGGCGGTCAAGTCCACAAGGAAGAAATCAAGCAGCACTTTAACACTTCCGTCAGAGATAGCAGAATGGTCTATTTGTAGGAATTCTGTGATTCAAATACAAACTCTCTGAGGAAGACTGATCTTACAGTCCCTTATAACATTAAACAATTGTTTAAAATATACGATTACCTCTTAAGGACATAAGGCACTGTAGCCATTTGGAGATGTCTTTCATAAACAAATTAAACAAATTTCTGTGATGTTTTCATTTCTGTAAACCACTTTTTTATCATTTATCTTAACAAATTTTATGAAATCATAATTCCTCAAACCAATGGGGAATATGGACTCAGAAATGAAAGGACAGTTAATATAAAATCCCATCTAAAGAGGAGGAAAGCCCAAAATGGACGTTGATGTAAGAAAACACCTTATCTGATAATTAAGCCATTTGAATAATTTAGGACAAGCTGGTATGAAGCTGGTAATATTGGTCTCCTATTGAAACTGAAAGCCAGTGTACTCTGAAATACATGATTTTCTATTTAAAAATCAACTAGTAGACTAAACAGGTTTTAAACCCTTTACACCATGGTTGCTCCTGTCCTGACCTCTTCATTCTTCTTTAGTTCTGTAAGACAGTATAAAATATTGTTCACAAGAAACATTATTTTGTAACATACGGGAGAAGTGAAAATGTTTACTGGGTGATTAAAAGCAAACATTTCTAGATTATGTATGTGGGCAAATGTTATCTGCAGCAGGACAAAGAACAGCAAGAACCAGACAAGGCAGACTTGCTTTTGTAGCATTAGAATTTCAAGTGCAGAGGTGAGTTAATAGACAGCCTCATTTTTTACTTAATTTATCACACACAATAGTTTGTGTTTTTATTATATTTAGGAATGAGCACCCCTCTCTTTTTAGTGTAAGATGGCCTAAGTTTGGCACTTCTCATGTTGGCATTTTTCAGTACAATTAAAGAGGTGCCTCATCAAGAGGTGGCCTTCCTTTCTGTGGGAATACATCTAAGATCCTGTATAAATTAATAGAAGCTATTTTTAGCAGAATGTTGATTTCTTATCATAAAGAAGTCTCACAGCATCAGTAGTAGTACATAAGGTTCTTGATTAACCTTTGTTTTGCATTTCTAATCATTGATTTTTTGATTGATAGGTCACTTAAAAGCTTCAGGTAAGAAATGCACAGATTTAATCATAATTTAATGTGTGCATTAGTGATTTGGGGGGGGTCATCAATAAAGACCCATTGAAAGAACTAAAGTTTTCTTCACCAATAATGCATATCTTCATTTTCATGCCTATACATATCTTCTCTACCAGCTTCTGCAACACACGCATTCAAAGTTAAGCCAGAAAATAAGATCTGTTCAGTGACATGAATTTCATCGGTAACTATGCTTCATGGAATGACATATCTGAAACAGATGTGTTTATTGCATTACATTCTTAAATTCTTTGAGAAAGTGAATGAATGTGAGTATCTATTATGGTCACAATGTGACCTCCCAGTTACACACAAACTTGAAGACTGATATTCGATGTCTCACTTGAAAATGCCACTATTTTGGCATTTGATATTGAGTATTATCTTAGTTGTGTTTCAAAGAAAGGTCATTTCCCCTTTTTAGACTGCCTAAATACTGGTCACTATGAAATGGACTAGCTCAATTTAAATCAGATTTCCATATGCTAATTACATATCTTACTGGTCTATGAAACTCATCTATCTCTCTCTATAATATGATATAGATATATATGTACATATACACATACACATATCTATATATCTGTATTATATATCTATACAATAATATAGACAGATAGATAACCTCTCTTCTAACTTCTAGAATTGTAGATGATGATTTTAATGCCAGACTGATTATCTTTCCTTAATATATAATTCCCCATTTCTGCCAGAAGCCTTAAAAGAGAGTATCCTCATTCAAACTGCAAACATATCGCTAGCATACATTTAGCTGTGTCTTTTTTTCATCAGTGGTGCCTGTCTTGCTTTCAGCCTTTGGACTAAAATATTTATTGAGATCCATGACACTCTCTTTTGATATTTATTAATTATTTTCTCTTTTTCATTTGTTTAAATTCATGTATCTGTTCATAGTTTTAAACTTTCTGCCCATAATTTCTGTCTATTAATTTATATTGTTTTGATGTACTTTTATATTTAATCTTCCTGTCCACTAATACGTGTCTCAAAATCATCGTCCAACTCCTTATATGCTTGCATTAAATATTTTAACTTAAAAGTCACATTCTTAGTTCCAGAAAGTCTTTTCATGACTGAATTGATCCCAAGTGAATGCTTTCTTGCTGTTGGTGTTTTCAGGCTGCCTTCTGTACCCTCCTGGAGTTCTATTTAACTAGATTTCAAATCTCTGTCCAAATGTCCCTCTGTGTTCCTGTCTCTGGCTGTTGGCCCCCTTGAGTGACTATTATATTCTTTTTACTCTTGGTTTTTCTGTCTCTTCATCTAGGTTTGCTTGTTATTTCTAGATAGCTCATACCTGAATTAGTGAGAGGTCATTCAGTCCCCTGTCCTTTATCGAGTTTTTAGAATGGGTGGGGGGAGCGGTCTTTGTTCTCAGAATTGTAAATTTTTCTCACATTACCCAGTGTAGGGAAGAATCATTTCACTTGTTCAGGACCCTCCAGCCTAGTTTGTAGACTTTCTCTGGCCCATTTAGCATTAATTCCTGTGTCCATTCAGGCCTGGTTGAGCCTTGTGATGTTTAATTTTATGTGCCAACATGGCTGGACCCTGGTACTCAGGTATTTGCTCAAACATTACTCTGGGTGTTTCTGGATGATCTTTTTATTTTTGATGAGATTAACATTTAAAAAGGATTTCCATTTAATCTACAACAAAGGAGGCAAGGATATACTATGGGATAAAGATAGTCTCTTCAATAAATGGTGTTGGGAAAAGGAGAAAGATACACATAAAAAACAAAATGCACCATTTTCTTACACCATATACAAAAATAAACTCAAAATGGATTAAAGACTTAAATGATAAATCTGAAACTACAAACTTCATAGAAAATAAGTGGTCTGTAAACTCTCTAACACTGGTCTTAGTGATATCTTTTTGGGTGTATTTCCTTGGGCAAAGGCAAAAAAAGCAAAAACAAACAAAGGGGACTATGCAAATTAAAAAATTTCTGCATGTGAAGGTAGTCATCAATAAAATGAAAAAATACCAATGCTAGAAGATATTCACAAATGATGTATCTGATAAGGGATTAATATCAGTTAATATCCAATATGAATAAGAAATAAACAGTTTAATACCAAAAAAAGTCTAATTAAAAAAGGGTAGAGGACATGAATAGACATTTCTCCAAAGGAGACATACAAATGACCAATGGATATATTAAAAGATGGTCAATATATCTAATCATCAGAGAAATGCATATCAAAAGTACAAGGACATACTACCTCACATCTGAGAGGATGGTTATTAAAAAATCAAATTTTTATACCTGCTGGTGAGGATATAGAAAAGGGAACTCTCCTATACTCTTGGTGGGACTGTAAGTTTGTGTAGCCACTATGCAACAACAGCATGAAGATTCCTCAAAAAAAATAAAAATAAAAAATTGCCCTGGCTAGTGTGGCTCAATGGACTGAGTGCTGGTCTGTAAACCAATAGGTCACTAGTTCGACTCCCAGTCAGGGCATATGCCTGGGTTGCAGCCCAAGTCCCCAGTGAGGGGTGCATAAGAGGCAACCACACATTGCTGTTTAACTCATTCTTTCCTCCTTCCCTTCCCCTGTCTCTAAAAACAAATAAATAAAATCTTTAAAAAAATTAAAAATAGAGCTGCTATATGACCTAGCAATAGCACTTTGGGTATTTACTTACCTGAATAAAATAAAAACACTAATTCAAAAAATATATGCACCCGTATGTTCAATTTAACATTATGTATAATAACTAAGATATGGAAACAACTTTAAAATACATAAATTTTACTCAGCACTGAAAAGGAATAAAATCTAGAACAACATGAATGGACCTAGAGGTCATTAGGCTAAGTAAAATAGGTCAGACAGAGAAAGACAAATACCGTATGATTTCACTTATATGTGGAATCTAGAAAAACAAATTAATAAACAAACAAAACAGAATAGTAACAGACTTATTGATACTGAAAACAAGCTGATGATTGCCAAAATGGATGGGGTAGGGAAATGGGTGGAAAAAGAGATAGGGTTAATTTCTGTTCTCTTGCTTATAGCCCCAAATCCTGGCTAATACATACCCTCCTAGCAGACCCCCCAGACAATTCTGTAGAATGACAATGGTTGCAAGGAGCATAGTTTAAAATCTGCTGCCTTAGGATAAATCCCTTGGAAAGATTTTAAGAAACAAAGGTACAAATAGTTAAAAGAATTTGTTAACTATTGTCAAATCCCAGAGTGGGTATAAATAAACAAATAATATATCTATATCTATGTATGTATATGTTATTTAGCACATACCACGTAAAGTGAGAAAAACATGAATATCAGGCACAAAATGAAACAAAATAAAATGGTAGACTCTGAGTAGGACAGAATGCCCATCATAATGTAGGCGGGTTACATCCAAATTAATTGAAGACCTTGAAAGAACAAAGGTGACCTCCGTCAAACATGAAGACTTCAGACTCAAACTGCAATTCTTTCCTCAGTCTTCAGCCCATCAGCCTTCCTCATCAGATTTGGAACAATTACATGAACCAAAGTTTCCACAATTACACGAACCAAATCCTTAAAATATCTCTCTCTCTAGCTATAACAAGCATCCTGCTGGTTATGTTTCCCTGGAGAACCCTAACACAAGCCTTGATCACATCACCCTGGCCACTAGCTGTCTTCATTTCAGGAGAGACACCTGCTATTTAGAATAATCAGAAGAACATAAAAATTTGCTGGATTGCACTGTATGCCTCAAGCGTCTGCTGTGTTTATTGATACCTTCTGAATAATGACCAAATGTGATCCGTAAGGCAAGACCTGCTGTGTTCTATGCCAAATTCCTGTGTTACTCTGGCCATGGTTGTCAGCCATGGCTTACTGTCTGAGCCACGTGAAATCATCTAACGCTAAGCTGTCTTGCTGCATTTGAGGAAGCCTGCCACACGTGCTCTCTATCACAGCGATAACCGAAATTGACTGGTGACTGCTGTAACCAGTCACATCCTCACTTTTAGGGCATGTTGGCCTGGAGATACAATGAGTCAGTCATTAGAGAAAGGACGAACAGAAGCAGCAGAAGCTGAGTAAGGTGCAAAAGAGAGAGTTCTATGCTAGGCAGGAAAAGGAGTGAGCGCTTCTCAGGGCCTGATCCCTGCTCAGCATCTGTAAGATGCTGGGAGGTTGCTAAGGCTACAGTGTCACCTGCTCACTTTCATATCTCCCAGGGTCCAGGAAGGCTGCCTGTGAAAGTATTTTCTGCTTTTCTTAAAATAAATCTCCTTCAGCTGACTGTAATAATCTGTGTGTCCATTCCTTTCAAAATGAAGGAACATTACTATATTTAAAGCAAATATTAAGTTATTAAGCAATATTACAAAAAACTACCATATTTAAAGAATTATTCAGAACTACTTAAAGGCATCTTTAAATAGTGAAAAACCTCACAGGAAATGTATGTTTCATTTTTAAAAGATATTGCATTGTGCTTTGTCAAATATGTTGCATTCATTGTTAAAAAGCTGACTACCAGTCTCTTTCATAAAAAGAAGTAGTAATACTCTTTTTTAGTAGTTAAAAGAAATATTTCCTGTACCATTGTTTCTGAAGTTGAATATCTTCTGCAAGCATTAGTTTCCTAATACTTTCAAAACATTATAATTTTGATTAAACTAAGTTAAAAAACAATTTATGGTTTATATTGCTGACTTGGAATTTATGCATGTCTGCTCATTTTAACACAGAGCATAATTAAAAGGAACATATTAAGACCCATGTAGACTCATAGCTACAATTATATCTATTGAGTTTGGAGTCCCAGCTAAAGTTTGGTTTACCTTGTATTGAAATTTAACTCATCTGATGAACCAGCTTAGAATGTATCTGTTGGTTTAAGTTCATTTTCCTGAGGGTTTGCACAGATTTTCATTGTTTCCAGGCAAGCGTGAAGCATGGGTAAGGAGAAACAAGTGTGCAGAACAGCCAGTTGGTGTCTATCTGATACTGGATTCTGGTCTAGTTTTAGAAACTTAGACCCGAGTTCTTTGGGCAGAAGAGCTGTTTGAAGAAGCTGTTTTGTGCAAGGACCTCTGGGAGAATGGGAACTGCAATGCAACTGTATTAACACCTAGACAACAAAGTGCAACACAGTGGAGGGGAGGGGCGTTCTCCCCACCCATGTCCCTAGGGAACCACGAGGTGGAGGGCTGTGAAAATGCAGGATGATGATGTCTTAGGGACACAGTGACATGCAACTTTGGGAGCACTGGAGATAGGATCCCAGTGCCGGTGGCACTGAGATGCTGAACTGGAATAGCTGTCAACCATCAGTAGTCAGTGTAGTGGCTGGAGTAAAGAAAGGGACTCTAGTACTTGGTAAACTTGCAGACCTCCAAGGATCTCAGATATACAGTGAAGTTTTGTAGAGAGCAGGTTCGGGGGTCTGTATATCATGGAGAGCATAGTCAGAGGAATTCAGTCATTCTTATTATGGTTTTTATTAAACACACAAGTGGAGGCACAGGGCAATACAAGTTACATGTATTATAAATGGTAAATAGTCAAAGAAATTCAGTAGAGATAAGAATAAGCAGTGTATAAACACAGGGTTGTCTCAGAATTCACTAGAGTTAAGGTATTAATTTGAATATATATATGTGTGTGTGGAAGCATCTATAATCACTTGATGTGTATATATGTACATGTATATATAATCACTTGATATATATATTCTACATGTATATCATATACACATGTCCATGTATAAAATCACACAAGCATATGTATAAAATCAATTTTCAAAATTTGTTTTTTTATATATTATTTTATATACTAATATATACAAACTATTGATAATATTTAACTGTCCCTATTTTATAAGATTTTTATGAGAAACATTGAGGCAATGTACAATAAATAAAATCACTGTACTCATATTAGGGCACAATGTATATAGAAAAATTACCTTGGGTAGTATAGCTCAGTGGATTGAGTGCAGACTGTGAACCAAAGGGACACTAGTTCGATTCCCAGTCAGGGCACATTCCTGGGTTGCAGGCCAGGTACCCAGTGGGGGCCACGTGAGAGGCAACCACACATTAATGTTGCTTTCTCCCTCTCTTTCTCCCTCCCTCCCCTTCTTTCTAAAAATCAATTTTAAAAAACAATTAAAATGAGAGAAAATGTGGCATAAAGAATAATATAGGACTTATAGTAAAAAATACTAGGTATTTGTCATAAGTATGACACTGAACTTCCCAATTTGGATAATACATTTAATGCCCTTGTTCTATTTATAAAAATACTTGAGACACATATGTGAGAGGCTTATAAAATATTTCATTGTTACACAAAATATTGCCATTATTACAAGGCAAGAACTAAATATACCTATAAATCTAATGATGTCTTTGTGTACATAAGACATTTACTAAAACTTCAAAAGGTATTCCTTAATGATTGTTATTCCTTAAAACAAAATAATTTTTAATGCATGAGTGGACTCTACTACTAACATATATATCCCAATTAGAGTATACTACCAAATGTTATTAGATTGTTAATTAGGTCAATGCCTATTAGGTTAATTTAGTCATTCCAGTTCAATAATGAATTTGCACCCCTAAGGCTAAGTTGGTCACCATGGAAATTCAAATCATTACTAAATGCCTGATAATACTAATTCCCTGTGGTCTCTGGTCACTTCATGTTAGTAAACCAAGCACTGAAATAAATTAAATTTTTTATATATTAAATGTTATTTTTCAATTGTTATAATGTCTATGTCAGGTTTCTGATTCACATCTTGGGGCAGGGATATCTTTCTTTAAAATTAAATAAGCCTTGTTAAGCTTCTAGCAATTCCTAAGGACCATTATGTCATGTTTCTGTGATTACAAATGATCAGAAGGCACAGTTGCTTTAATGTGGCATGAAGGCTGCACAGGGACCACTGTGACTCACTCGAAGAGCATCAGGCCAAGCTGGCATTTATGGTGCTCAAGTCAGTGCCTGCTGGGTGTTGCCATCAGTGTATGGTGCTGGCACTGCGCCTTCCCTAGTGGGGAACACACACTGTTCCTCTACAGGGCTCATTAGGTGATGGAGCCAAGAAGGCCCAGGACTCATTACCAATAAATGTGTGCCAGATCCTGGATATGCATTTTGGAGGAGGTTCAAATAATTATTTGAATCTCTAAAAATTATGATTAAAATACAATGCCTTAATGATAATTGGGCCCAAATGATTTAGAATCCCCCCAATCATGGGAAACTCTCAGTTATCACAACATGACATGTGTTGAAAACTGTGCTAACACCATAATGGTGACATCAGAGTCCTAAGTTATCAAAACCATATTCTCTTACAAATACATACGAGAGTTCTCCACTCTTCTTTACCAAATATACAAGAGTCATCATACTCTTCTTCCTAAAACTTGTACAAGGGTGGCAAAAGCAGGTTAATAATCGTAAATAATATAATACACTAGACGAATAATACAAGAGTGAACTCTGTCTCACATAGAACCGTGAACCTGATTTTGTGCACCACTGCATATGCTACCTAACTACATAAACAGTTTAACACTAAATGCAACGGCGGCTTTAACGTCAACTGAAAGGTAAAGCCAACGCGAAAAATAGCAAATCTAACCTCCTGGGGTGTGAAGATAGTGCTGCGATTAGCAGAAACATTGCCAATGATGTTGAGCTACAAGGATTAGAGAAGGCTGTTAGACTTCTCTGTGTGGCAAGCTGCTAGAAAATACAGATTTATAATTCATACTCACTTAAAATCTGTGCAGAAAATGGTTAAAATTGGAAAGAATAAAATTGCTTGTAAGACTTCAGGAAAATGAATGGCAGATTTGAAGTCAACTTAACCTTAGTCTACTTAGTCCATTCAGATTCAACTCCTTTGCTTTACTAGATGTTTCTCATCTTTTCCTTCTTATCAGGCACCATCTTTGTTCAGCAGAACATTTTACTATTTTTCCAATGACCAAGAGTTATCTACTCATAGGACTCCTCCCAAATGTGTGATATTTATAGCCAGAAAAAAATTGATAATATTCACAACTACCATGTGAAAAAAGATATCTGACAAAGTATAAATATACAATACTTAGAGGGAAACAATTTGGGGTAAATGCTCACACAATGTTTGGCTTATAATAATAAATCCTAAAGTCAAGTCAGATAGCTCTACTTGAAGTTCAAGTAAATATGAACACCCTAGTGAAAATTTTTGAGTGAGTTAATGTTAACTGGCTAGATTTGAAGGCATGAGAAATATTATGACAGGTGACTCATGTTACCATATAGGCATATCATATAGACATAGGAATTGTTATGAAACTATACAAATAACAATTTATTGAGCATATACTAGAGTCCACATAGTTTAATTATATAATTTATTTAACACTTAAAATAACTCTATGTGATAAGTGCTATACTAGTGAGAAAATAAGGTTAATTAACCTCATGCACACTTGCCCATGGAAATTGATATTTCTAAAGAGAGGTATTTCAACTTTTGCAACAAATAGTTAAGTTGAATTATTTTAAAACTTACTTTACCTTATTTTTGAATAAAAAATGGTTTCAGTTTCATAAATCTCCTGAGATATATCTCCACTGCTATTTTCATACTATAATACTGAAGGGATTAGACCCTGGGTAATTGTATCTCAATTCAGTGTCAGCTAAATTTTATTTTATTATTAAACATATCAATGAGAGATCTCTAACAGAACGCTTATAATCTTTTCACTTCCAATCTACATTTTCATTGTTAAACAGTGACTGCCAAAGAAAATATTTCATTAAAAGTTAATTGTAAGCTAATGAATAATAATGAGTGTTATTGTGGTAATAGTTTCTGAAGTTGACCACCTACCTCCCAACAAATCCCACTATAAAATTTATTGAGAGGTCTTCATAGATGGATAAATTGTACCAAACTATCAACAAAACACAATGTTTATTGTTGGTAGAAATGAAAAATATGCTAGACCCTGTTTTTAAGAGACACAAGATATTAGGAAAAGGCGGCCAGGAGCCATTGTAGTTACAGCAAAAACACATTTTTCACTTTCTGAGAGCAAAGTAGTTGTAGTCTTTTCCAAATGGGGCACATTTCTGTTTGGTGGGTGATCTTGTTCAATTATGCAGAATAAAGCCATTTAAGAACAAAATGGGTCCCTGATCAGCACTAAAGTGAGCTATTTAAGGAACTTAGAAAAGCTTACACTTAATCATTTTAAAACACAGTATATTCCTAACTCTCATACAGTGTTTTAATTCATACCGTTTAGATGTTTTGCTGCGTACATTCACAGCAATCAGTCTGAACCCTCAGTAACTTAGACCATGAGGTGTAAGGGCGCCTGAGAAACAATCTCCAGACAAGAGGAAAAGCAGCCACGTTGTGTCAGATCTCCACGTCACTTTCCTAATGCGGCAGTGTCATTACTCAAAAACCCAGTTCACATGATTCCAGATAAGATGTGACTCAGAGCCCATGGGCAAGTGATTATATTTTGGGGAATCATAAGACTTTTAACTCATTAAATAAATGTATATATGTATAAATATAGACAGAAGGATAATTGCTATAAAAACTAAGTAGGACAAAGTGATAGAGAATGAAGGAAAGGAGTTATATCTGTGTACGATATTATGGTGACTGAGAGGCATGTCTAAGCAAGTGATACATGGTCAGGTGACCTTAAGGAAGGTGAGAGTGGGCTGTGAAGATTCGGATTACAAGTGTTCCAGGCCATGGGAACAGCTTAGTGGAAAGTCCTGGACATGCTTAGCATTCTCAAGGGAAAACAAAGGGGACCGCATGGCCAGGGGAGAGACTATACACCAATCAGTAGGAGATGAAGACAGAGATAGGTGTTGGGTAGATCATGTTGAATTGTATAATCATGGAATGAACTTGGATTTAATTTTGAAAATGATGACCAGCCTTTGTAGGCTTTTGAGAAGAGGAGTGAAGTGACCTTATGTTTAATTTTTAGAAGACTGCGCTGGTTGCTATTTGAAGAAATGAAGATGAGCACAAAGATCAGTTAAGAGGCTACTGAAATCCTTCAGCCAAGGAAGATTAATGCTTCGGATCCAAAAGGCCACTGTGTCATTAACAATAAAGTTCCCCCAATTATGCTGCATGTTTTTCAAAAGCCATGATGATTTATTTTATTTCTTTTCTTCCAGAGTGTGGTACAGTATTTAAAATACAGTGGCATAAGCCATGGCTGGTGTGGCTCAGTGGACTGAGCACCAGCCTGTGAACCAAATGGTTGCAGGTTTAATTACCAATCAGGGCACATGCCTGGGTTGTGGTCCAGACCTCCAGTGGGGGTCGTGTGAGAGGCAACCACACATTGATGTTTCTCTCCCTCTCTTTCTCCCTCCCTTCCCCTCTGTCTAAAAATAAATAAATAAAATACAGTGGTATAAAAGTATTTGTTGGATGAGTGAATAAATGAATGAATTATAAAATAATAAAACCTTATATATTCAAATTTATGAGTGTGATTAACTAGGACGAATGCAAGTACTGAAGAGTTAGATAAAATTTCATAGGATTCCTGAGGCATATAGTAGAATGCATGATTTGATTATAATTATCTGAGGACATAACATGTTTCAAAGAAAAACATCAAATACAAGAGTTGAAAACAGCTTTTCTTCGTGTTCTGTTCACCCATATAGAAATCTAAAAGCAGTGGTAAACACAGTGGAAATATGAATTAGAATAAAAGAAAATTTTCAAATTTGAAAACCAAAAGTAAGTGCTTTCTAGAAATCTTAAAGATTTTTATACATCACACGTGCCAGGTACACGTGACACCCACACCTGCCCCACCCTGGATGGATGACTTACACAGTGTGTGTTTACAACTTAGAAAAGGATGCAGTAAGAATTAGATAATATCACATGTCAAAGAACAGTTACCTGAACTAATTTGCATCTTCTTTTCAACATTTGGCACATGTTATTAGATCTATAATTCAGGAAAATTCCATAGGCAGAGTTTATTTTTATTTCAGAAATATATTGGCTTTTTTCTCAAATTATGAACAGGTGAATGTCAGCTGCATAGCTCTTTAGTTGCTCACTATAAAAATTATTCCCAATATATATTGAATAATAGACCAATATCAATTTATACATCATCTTTCACATTATATCAAAGAAATCATATTTTAGTTCTTTCAGCCAATTTTTACAAATTATGTAAATAATGATTATCAATTTTGTGATACAGTACAACTCAAAAGGATAGCTAAACAATTCACAGCTGAAATCTTGTGTCAATAAATTCTCAAATGATGTAAAGCTAACTAAATGAAACATAATGGGATCACATATAGAAAAAAATGCCTAAAATATGATGGGGTTAGTAGCAAATTATGAGGAAGAGAAGTCAGAAGATTAATTGAATAAAAACAAAAGCTTATCTAATGTCAGAATATGTTTTATCCTTGAGAATTTGGTTGACCTCCTTCAGGAAGTCCCCCTGACCCTGAAATGCTACACTGGATACCCTTCTTCTACAGCTAAATTGGTTTGGTTAATGGTAATCTCCCAACAAAGAAGTGTATGATTATAAAATAACAAAAACTCTGGGTTTCTCTGGATATTAGGATTCTTCTAACAAACTGACACAATCCTAATAATTTACTGTAACTGTAAGGGCACATATGTACCTGAAAGAACCCTGTTGCTACACCTAAGTTCTTTGGGTCTATCTTTCAATTCCTTTTTTTTAACATTTTTTTTTTATTAAAAAAAAATCTCCCATTTCCTCAAGAGTGAAAGCAATTATCTTCTTTTTATTTTCTTTTCCCTCTCTCTCCATATACCACCTATTTATTTTAAAGGTTATTTAAGATTCTGATATTTCAAAAATTACCAAATATGCCACAAGAATGTGACTGCCTAAACAAAATATAAACTATCAATATTAATAAAAATATTGACAAAGACATTTAATAAAATGCATGCTGCCCACTATGTTAATTACTTTTATAAAGATTAAAATTTCATTAGAAAGTAGTTTTTAGATTGTCATGTTTTTAAGATAGTATCAGTGTTAAGCAGACCAGGCATTTCAAAACATAACTACAAAATGATATAACTAAAACATGACAAAGGAATATGAAACATTGGACCACAGACCAGTGTGATACACTTTAACAGGTAATTTAAAGGAGCTAATTTAAAGGATGAAATTCAGAGCCCTAAATGCTTATTCTATAGTAGAAAAGGCTAAAATTGCTAAGTCTATGAATCAAATTTTTAAATTTTTGAAAGTCAAAAAAAAAAAGAAATAAGACTAAGTCAATGAGAAAATACAATAGATAAAATGAATAAGGTCAAAAATCACTTTTTGAAATGATTAATAAAATTGATAAATTTCCAGTATAATACTTTATGAAAAAATAAAAAGACATGAATAAACAATATTTGAAAAATAAATAAATTTAAACACCATAGATATTGTGAAATCTTTAAGAGGACATTATAAATAAATTTATTAATCAATATGAGCATTTAAACCCAGGAGTTAAAAATCTTTGCTCAAGAAAAGTCCAGGGCCATAAAGTTCACCCACAAGATTTCTATAATTGTTAATAAATAAACAATTCTAATACACAATGAATAATTACAAAGTATAGAAAATAGGAAGCATTACTGAAGTCATTTTATGAAGCTTTCACCAAAATTTGCAAGGACTCCATGAGAAAAAATAATTCACGACTAATGATTCACTCATGAATAAAGATTCAAAAATGTTAAATGAAATATTAGCAAACCAACTAAAACAACAGATTTTGTCCAGAATTGCAAGTATAATTTTCATTGTAAAATCAATAGATATAATCCACTCAAATAAAAGATTAAATAATATTCATTATATCTATTTCAATAAATACAATAGAAGAAAACACTTTTAATAAATTAACATTCATTTAGGTTAAAAAATAAAATAAAATTCATAATCTCTCAGCAAATCAGATCCAGAAGGCTTAGCAAAAATGGTAAAATGCATTTTCATTAAATAGATAGCTAGAAAAAATCTTAACAAGAGTGTCTAATTTGCTATTGTCAGAAAAATCCCAAGTCAAGACTAGCCAGCAATACCTACTGTTCAGCATTACACAGAATTCCTAGCAACATCAATGTCAGAACAAAAAGAACTAAAATTATAAGGTATAGAATGAAAAGAAAAAATAAAAATACTGTAATTACTTGTAGATATTACATTATAGATATCACATTGTAGATATCTATGTTAAAAATTAAAAAAACCCTATAGGTAAATGATTATAATTCATAGAAAAACTTAGATTTCCAAATCAAGATCAAAAATAAAAACTAATATTTCTATATACCAGCAACAAATAATGTGGAATTTCAATAAAATCAACATGTACAATATCCACATTAATTTTCCAGAGATAGCAAGGAAAGTGTCTGAGAATAAAATTACAAACACGTCCTTAAAGATAATAAAAAAGCAGCAAATAAATATAATGTATACCATAGAATTGATAATTTAATATTGAAAAATGTCACTTATCTTCTAATTTATAAAGACAATATTATTCTAAAGTTTAAATATCTTGGTTTACCTGTGAGTGCGTATGTAAAATTTGACAAGCTGAGTGGAGATTTTAAAGAAAGGCATAATGCTAGGAATGGCTGTATATTCTCAAGGAAGAAGAGCAAAGAAAGTAGAATAAACTTTATCATACATCAGTAATCATTATAAAAACATAGCATACATAAGATATGGTATTAGCTCAGGGATTTTTACTAATAGAACAGAATTAAAAACCAGAGAGAAAACACAAATATGAAAACTTGATATATAATAGAGTCAACATTGCTGAATGATGAAGATACATTTTCCAATGAATGGCACTGTTTTAGTTTACCTAAATGGATGAAAAGTAAATAAATACTGAATCCCCCTCTTACATCAATAAAATGAAGACCAATTCTGTTTAAAACCTAAATATAAAAGATAATGTACTCTAGCTTTTAAAGGATAATATAGAACGTCAGTATGACCTGTCCTTTAAAAAATGATTTCCAAATTTGACTACATCAGAATTAAGAAATTCTAGAAATTTTATAAAAATAGTCTACAAAACATGTAATGTGATATTTTCACCACATACAACCAGTAAAGGATATTTACAATAAATTAGGAGCACTCTGAGGATCAATAAGGAAAAGAAATAAATTAAAAAATTAAAAGTAGAAATGGATATTTTACCAAAAAGAAGATACAAACAACTCATAAGAATAAAAAAGATATCAACCACATTAGACCTTACTATATTTAAGTGACTATGCAAATTTAAGTGGCTGTGAGAGATTACATCATACCACTAATTTAAGGAAATAAAGTCAGGCACTACTAAGTGTTCACTTGGATTTAGAGCAGTGGGAATTCCATCCATTATTGAATAGAGTGAAATCAGTATATCAACTTTGGAAAACAGTTTGTCCTGGACTCTATGACATACCTGAAACATGCATTCTTTAGACACACAAAATTCACTATTCAATATGTATACTAAGAAAATACTGTCTCTTCCCCAGAACCACACACATGAATACTTATAATAACAATGTATGTAATAACCAAAACCTGGGAACTGCCCCCCACCAAGTGTCTGTGAAGAGAAGAAAGTTGTAGAAAATTAAACAATAGTAAAAATGAATCAATAGAACTCTATGCCTTGTCATGGATGAATCTCAAACATAATTTTGAGTGGGGAGGAAAAGGAAGTATGGGGGGGTAAATGGTAACAGAAGGAGACTTGACTTGGGTGGTGTACACACAATACAGTGTACAGATGATGTGTCGTGGATTGTGCACCCAAAATCTGTATAATTTTGTTAACCAGTGTCAACCTCAAGTTCAATAAAAGGGAAAAAAATTTAAAAATAATGCCAATTTTGAGAGAAGAGAATCATATAGTGTAAATTAATTTTCAAATAAAGATCAATCACAGGTAAATGCAAACTGATTTGTTTAGGACTAAATATATAGGTGGGAGGAAAAGCTACTACAGAGAAAAATAAGAGTAAACACAAACCTCAAGACTTGAGGAGACAGAATGGCACAAATGATCCTTTTTCTGGACCTGGATATTGAGAACAGGGAGGACTATTTTGACTCTGTACTTTGTGTATTGTGTGTGTTTACTTCTTTTATTTATATTTCATGATATTTAAAGAATGATGAATTATCATCTACTGCATTTGTCATATATCTTTGAGTGACTCCTACAACATACTAGTATTTAAAAGCTTTTGAATCCCAATGAAAATTTGCACTTTAGGATACTTAATAATTACCAAATTACTTTGAGGCCAATTTCCCTTGCCTCGCCTGAGAATGAGGATATAAAAGACGTGTTCATCCAGGAAGCAGAAAAGGTAGTATGAAGCGGAAATAAATGTGATGTTCTGGATTTTATATCTAAAACTCCTCAGCACAGTGAAGGGTAAGCACCCCAAATCAAGTGAAAGTAACTTCAGCGAATTAACAATGACAGTTATCATTAGCTGAGCTTATAATATATCCAAATAAATGGCCAATTACTTAAGGTATATTATCTTTAATCTACATAGCAATTCTGCAAAGTAGAATATAAGAAAGATAAATTGATTTGCTGCTGAACCTAGCTGATGTATGGAGAAGCCAGGATCTGATCCCAGGCATGTCTCTCATATGCCGACAGGTCATTAATCCATATTGCCCAGATATTATTCAAGGTTAGACAGTGGTGTGTAATGATGGAGCATGGTAATACCTGACTTTTGATCTAGCTCTGCAAATTATTAGCTGTTTGACCTTGAATAAAATTTAACAAATACATAAGAATTTAGCTTTTTTTTTTGTACTGGCGGGTGTAGCTCAGTGGATTGAGCGCGGGCTGCGAACCAGGCATCGCACGTTCGATTCCCAGTCAGAGCACATGCCTAGGTTGCAGGCCATGTCCCCCAGCAACTGCACATTGATATTTCTCTCTCTCTCTCTCCCTCCCTCCCTTCCCTCTCTAAAAATAAATGAATAAAATCTTTAAAAAAAAGAATTTAGCTTTTTTAACTCATTGAGGACAATAACACCTATCTATTAGCTTCATTTTGAGGTTTAAATAAAATACATATATAAAGCACTAGCACAAAACATCTATGCAAAATAATTAGTTTATTCTATTATTATTATTATTATTATTAACACTTTGCAACTTCTGTTAGATTATATAAACATCTCCAAAATTTTTCAGCATTCTGTGGTTCAAAAGGGGAATTGATGGTTGAATTATTACAGGGCTGATCAAGCAAATAGAGAAAAAAAAAACAAGAGAGCTCCGAAAGTGAGAAGGCTAGTAACGAACGCATCTTCATGATGTTTATGAGCAGAGGCCGAGGTGGAAAGACAATGAAACTTAGAAGAGAAAGATTCTCTGAGGAATAGAGAATATCCTTGGGAATAACAGGTCTAATGAAGGCTGGGGAAGGTGAGGGGTGGGATTTGGGGAACAGGAATTAAATAGGCGATAATTAGATCATCCACACTCGACTCAGAGCTCAGAACATTTCACCGCCCTGAACAATTTCATAAATATTAAAATACCATCACGCCAGACTTCCCGACAGGGTGAGTTATGAGGAAGGTGGAGCAGCAAGACCTCTCATTGTGGCTGGTCATAGTTCTGCTGCTGAGTCACCTGGAATGCAGTATCCCAGGGCTGCTCAGATGTCCTTACCAAACAATAGCTTCTCTATTTCTGGGACATCCTCACTATGAAAAAAAAACCCCAAAAAACTAGAGCTAGAGCTCCTTTGGTCAAATAATAGAATATGGACTTTTCATGACTCACTTTTATCAATTTCTATCTATAGAGCCTTCTTCTTTTCATTTAATTGTTGTTCAAGTACAGTTTTCTTTTACTCCCATCCCAGCCCACCCCCACAGCACTCCTCACCTCGCTTCCATTTCCACCCCCCTAGTTTTTGTCCATGTGTCCTTTATACTTGTTCCTGTAAACCCTTCCCCTTTTTCCCTGAAATTCCCTCCCCTCTCCCCTCTGGTCACTGTCAGCCTGTTCTCTATTTCA
This sequence comes from Tonatia bakeri, assembly GCA_004024845.1. Classification (NCBI taxonomy): domain Eukaryota; kingdom Metazoa; phylum Chordata; class Mammalia; order Chiroptera; family Phyllostomidae; genus Tonatia; species Tonatia bakeri. The sequence goes on from PVIA01005484.1 coordinate 100,933, forward strand.
GTGTCTTTGGTTATATTTTGCTTGTTTGTTTGTTTTGTTGTTTAGGTTCCTGTTAAAGGTGAGATCATGTGGTATTTGTCTTTCACCGAGTCCCTGTTTCCAGCATGCCAATTTTTCAGTCCTAGAAAAACTTGTTTTTTCCCTTTAATTTTTCCAACAACCAAAATGCTTCCTCTACCTATAACCCAAGAATAAAATTCTGCTACACATGTACAGAACTGCTTGACTAGGTTTAACTGCCTTTCTGTTTGTCCGAGTTTTGCCAACCTGAGATCCCTGGTTCATGTGACCCAGCCACCTCTTGTGTCCCCACCAGTGTCTAGAACATGGTATCTCTTTCATACATTGCATTACCAGTGAATCATCCCCCAGCCCTAAGGAGTCAATCCAATTCAAGATACATGTCCACCAATTCTTACTAATAAATCCCAAGATCCCCCAGAAAGTATTAAAAAGCAGTTTGGAAATACAAAGTACTACAGATTTCTAAAAATTTAATGACTTCATCAGCTAATATTGTAAGGGCTATTATTTGTTTTCTCTCTGAAATATGAAACTGTTTTAGCTCTGTCTTTTGTGGACCTCCAATATCCCCATGAGACATACCTTACTGGGAAGAAGAAATGCTAATTAGAGATCCTTCAAGTGACACATGAGACACTGCAGTAAGTGAAGTAGCTCACACTGAACTCCATACCTGAGCGCATAGCCTCTTTCTGAATGCTTTCATAGTCATGCCAGTCTTTTCTTCTCAAACCATCTGTCCATGCATAGAATTGCCCATCTCCCAGGCCCAGTGGAAATGTCTGTGGAAAAGGAAAGTATTCAGAGTATAAAAAGGAGGTATTTCCTTTTGCATGGTAGGTAAACACAGCCAGGCACATAATAGGCAATCAAAGAATATTTGTTGAACGAGTAATTCTTCCAAGTACACTGAAAAGAAAGCTATTGCTAGTGACTAGATTAATACACACTTTAAAACCTTGTTTCAGCTCTTAAAGCAAGAGCGTGTGTCAACCACAGTCTCTATCATTGCCTGTTTTATTCCATCCCAAGGCAGTAATAATAATTCAGTGTGCCACCTCCTCTGAGCACAGCAGCCGAGCTGTTTTCACTTGCCCAAAATGTAAATACTAGTAATGCTGCCAAATGTGGTATTAACTGGTATGAATTTTGTTTGTGATTTGTTCAGTTTCATTAATTTTGATCAAATATATTTGAATGGCCTGATAATAACATTAGGCCACTATTAGCGACTATTCATTGAATGCTCACTATGTGCCAGGTACTATGTTAAATAGTCTGCATATAGAAGATTTTTGAATCTTTATGATGGTCTTCAGTTGTAAATCTCCATTTTTATGCCAATTAAACTGAGGCCCAGAGTACTAAAATAAATTGAATTAAACCAAAGTGGCAAAGTCAGGACTTGGACCCATTCTTTAGACCAAAATTGTGGTCTTAAAAACTAGTAAATATGGTCTCCTATTTAGATTGCTGTTAATGTATGGTGCCTGGTTATGCTTAGAATTGGTACTATCACCCACTCGACAACTGTAGTCACAACATTGTGTTTTATGCTTTAGTAAAACTCAGTATGTTCTAATGTCAAGTGGAAAAATAATTCTGGGTACACTGCTGAAGCTACTTAAAAAAATATTTTATTTATTTATTTTTGGAGAGGAGAAAGGGAGAGGGAAAGAGAGAGAGGGGGACATCAATCAGTTTCCTCTCCTGCACTCCTCGACCAGGACCGAACTCACAACCCAGGCATATGCTCTGACCAGGAATGGAACCAGCGACCTCTGGCTTTGCTGGACGACACCCAACCAACTGAGCCACACTGATCAGGGCTGAAGCTACTTTTTAAATAGTATTTAATTTTGGTAGTGAAACTGTTCTAAATGAATATCATTTTTCACAATCTTAATAGTTTAGAAAATATAAAATAAATGGTTTCATATTTATGCATCATTTTCCTTTTATTTGGTTTATGCTTAAAACAATGATACATCTAGAAAATAAGGTAAAGAAACATTTTTTAAAATTTCAATTTAGGTAAAACAAAAGATGAATAATTCCAGGGGGGAAATTTTATTCTATGAGCCTTTCATGGCAAATGAAATGTCTTATTAGTTTAAAATAGTACATCCACTGTACTTATGAAAACTTATCAACCGTTAGTCCATATTTATAGCTTTTAAAGGACACACTTATTTTTGAAAGAATAAAATGGAGCTAATAAAGAAAAACAAAATCAAAGGAAAAATTTTCCAAAACTGGTAACTATTATCTATATGTTTAAAGAAATTTGTTTGTAAGAGTGGTGAGTTCAGGAAAAACACACAAGGTTACTGGTGAGTTTGTATTAAATTAAGGATATATAAAAATAAGGCTAGATTTTAAAAGGGGGATGACAAGAAAGAAAAGCTATGGAAAAATTAACAGAAAATAATAAAATTTAAAAAAAGAAGGAAATGGGCAAAAACAATTTGGGTATAATAGCAAACATTAGGAAAATGTCATGCATTTTTTCTAATTGATAATGATTTTATAATTAGACATTTTATCAAAACTTACCTATGAATTAAAATTTTAAATAATGGTATAACTATAGAATACAAAACCCATGCTTTGTCATAGCCATGAATTTACAATGGTAAGTACTAAGCTATAATGAAAATCTCTCACAGTGATTCAGATAATACCAATTTATAAATATCACTTTCGGATTAAAATAGTTTCAAGATAAGCTTTCACATGAAACATGGAGATACAGTATATAAATCCAAATATACAAAGTTGTCTCTGGTTACCTGTTGGTTCACACACTGGCCCCTTACACAGAGGGTAGGGAGAGATCAAAGAAAGACACAGACCACTCCAGTTTGGTAGGCGGCAGGTTTAATAAGCAACGAAACTACATAACAACACTTGTCTTAGTCTGCCGCTGGGAAATGAGTAGATCCCTGAGCCCACTTGCCAGAATCTTAAAAGCTTATAAGAGAGGCCTTAATTGGGTTCAGTAACATGTTGAGTCCAGGCAGTCCAAAACACCCTCCTCTTAAGGCTACACCTTTGAAAAGATCTCCATCCTGGGAATGGTGGGTGGAGCATACATTCCAAGGTCAAGAGGAGAGTGGGAGGAGCCTCTGATTGCCCAGTGTCTACTTCAAGGGACAACCAGTGGTCACATCCTCTTAGCGACTTCCTCCAACATTCCACCCCTCCACTGGCTCTTCCTGTCTTCCACGCCCACCTCTTCCTCAATAGGCCCTGCATGTCAACAAGATGCTTTATTAGTATCAAGGTGCCTGGTTTGGCAGCAATCTGGCTGCACCCTGGCTGCAGCACAAACAGAGGCCTCAGTAACAATTTAGACACATGCAAGTGAAACACAGATTAAGATAATGATTCCAAAAATAAATAACAATTTTTTCTACCAAGACCCCACCATCAGAACCATTGCTTTATTAAGTTCCCTAGGCTGGTGGTCAGATCACTCAGTGCATTTACTTGTGTCCTCATGTGATTTAACAAAGATGACACATTAGCAAACTCATTATGTATGAACACAAAACATTCTCTTTAGATAGTGGCGCAGGCACCTCCTTGTGAGGCAGTTCTGTTTGGAGGACTGCTTCTTTCATTAGAGACATTTAAACCAGTGTTCAGTAAAGACAGGCTGTGTCAGCTACCATTCAAGTCTTGCTGGGTGAATATAGTGAGAACTTCTGTATGCACTGTAATGTCCACCAGGTAGTGGAGGAGACAAAGACCGCAGCCAAATGATTGTACAGGCGGAAAACAGAACATGCCCACCTGGCCTTAAGGAGAGGAGCTTGGCCTGGTTGTGCACAGTGTCCATGTTGGCCAGGGGAGGCAGCACTGCCAGGGTGATACAATGGGCTGGGGGCAGGACATCCAGACCAGGACTGCTGGTTTCTCCCTTCTCTCCATGGTGCATGTTCCATTTGAGGTAAAGAGCATGTTAATATGTTGGGTTTGCTGTGGAACGATGGGATCCCAGGGGTACTGAGGAGTTCCCTCTCACCCAGGGGTAACTCACTCATCTCTGTGGGATGTCCCACTGAAAATTCCAGTATAAAATGCCTTTCCCAGGCCTGATGAGACTTGGGGTTCTCAGCAACATAGCCCGTTAATCCACAAATAAGAGGGGTAATGGCTCTTCTTCGACCTCCATGTCTTTCTAGTTTTGTGTGTGTTGGCAGGCTCCCTGGGCTGGCACAGGGGGCCACAGACCCTACTGGCTGATCATTCAAATGTACTGAAGTCTGAGACAGTACTTTAATCTAGTTGGCCAAGGTGTTTTATCTGCTAGTAATTTAATCTGCTGCTTTAATTTTCCATTTTTCCCTTCTAAAAACCTGCTGCTTGCAGGTGACAGCTGAGATAGGACCACCATCCATTGTCATGTTCTTTTGTCCAGCCTGGCACATCATGACCTTTGAAATGTGACCCCCAACCACTGTCTATTCAAGGGCATCCATACATGGCACTCAGCTCTCTCACCCCCTCATGGTGGCTGCCTGGTTTGCATAAGGACAGGGGAAACTTACATTAGGGTGAACACAGTCTCCTCACACTCCAAGCTATATTTAGAACCCCTCACTCAGAAGGACAGGGCCTATGTAATCATTTGCCAATCCAGCACCTTTGGGAACTTCTGTGAATGGCCCCAGACACCTGTGGCAGCTACCTTGATTGTTGTTTAGAACATGTAAGACATGCTTTAATACATTAACCTCATAACTGTAGGTCAAGGGCAATCCAGCATCCTTGACAATGTGTCATCCCAGTGGGCTACTACAGTGGCCACTCTTTTTATGCACACAATCTGCTGTATATACTGAAGGGTTAGTTGCTAGGGCATGTATTTGAGCTAAGATACCAGTTTCCTGATTACCAGGGGGTGCCAGTGCCTGTGAGCCTGGACTTGGAAGGCAGTGAGGACTGCCTTAGGCTCTCGTAGACATACTGAAATGTCTTTCCACATTCCTGATTCCATAGGGCTTATTAATGGTCATCCACCCCTTGGCTTCCAATTACCTAAGCCAGAGGGCTGATCTCTTTGGAACAGCCCAACTGTCAGTGCAAAGGATAAATGCTGAATGATTCATCCCACTTGCTGCTGCAGTTCATTCCTCTTTATATCCAGATGGTGTCAGTGTTAGGCTGATTAAAGAGTGCAGTCCCCATGGGCTGGTTGCCCTGACCAGACCCATCTTAGTTTGAAACAGTACAACTAATGTGCTAATGAAAAATTATCTACCTTCAGTCCATCTTTATAGCTTATGAAAAATACACTTGCTTTCAAAGAAGAGGAATGGAGCAAAGCATTTACTCACAAGTACTAGTGAGCATTCCCTCCACTCCCTCTCTACAGGCTGCAGGGGCTGCCACACATATAAGTGCAGAGCATTTGGAAAATCTACACAATCTATAGGGTCTAGTATCTACAGACACTGGGCTGGTGGACAGGTTGCTCTTCTGCTGCAAATGAGCAGAGGTGGGTTGATGGAACAGATTCTCAATTCCCACTTGAAAGGAAAGGACATTCTTACCATTATGTGGTGTTTGGGAGAGGATCTACTTGCAGGAATGTTGTGTACCTGGCTAGGAGCTGTTGATGTACATGGACATGTGGGGTTTCTAATCCATTCCAGATTGGGCACCAAAATCCTAGGGGCACTCTCTCCTGTTGTCTCTGCCACAGTGCCCAGCCCATAGCTTCCAGAGTCACAGACACATCTGGTAGCCCTGCTTGGGAGATGCCCAGAACTTTAATCTACTTTACTAGTATTTTTGCCTTCTCAAAGGCAGCTTGCTGCTCTGATGCCCAGTCCCACATATGCCCTTTTTTACTGGGGCGTATAAAGCATGGAGGTACTATGCTGGGTGGGGGATCAAAGTCCTCCAAAATCCAAAAGTGTTTACAAAAGCTTGTACCTCTTTCCTGTTCTTAGGGGTTGGATAGGCTTGCAACTTACCAATCACAGCTTCTTGGAAAAAATGAGTTTTATTCAACAAATGACTCCCCAGAACTTTATAGCAGTGCCTGGGCCTTGAATTTTCTGTGGGTTCCATGCCTATCCTTCCCCTCACACATGTTCCAGCAGAGTCTGCAGTGTTCTGCAGCAGAGGCGAGTCCTCATGTTAGCACTGTATCATCAACAGAATGGGTCATACTGACGTGGGAAAGGAGGACAGAGATTGACCTCAGGCCACCGTGCCCTGACATATTGTGGGACTGTGAAGGTAATCTCAGGGAAGCACTTGAAATTCCCATTAATGCCCCTCACATGTGAAGGCAAATTAATCTTGTGACTCAGCAGCAGGGTGTACTGAAAAAAAAAACATTTTCTAGAATCAGTCCAGCACAGTACACTCCTATGCCTGGGGCCAAGGCATCTAAGATGATGGCAATGTTGGGTACAACTGCATGGAATGGGGTCACTACCTCAATCAATGCTCAGTAGCCCATGGTCATCCTCCATGAGCCATTTGGCTTTTTTTAACAACCACACTGGGCTACAGAAAACACAGTAGGTAGGGTGTACAATACCCACTCGATGTAGTTCTGGGATAGTTTTTCCTATTTCCTTATGCCCCTCCTCAGGCAATTTATATTGCTTGACTGTTACTATTCTTCATGGTGGTAGACCTGCTGGTTTCCAGTGGATGTTTGCCCTCAGGACTGGTTTGATTACTCTAACTTGGAGGCAGGTTTCACCCATAGAGGTTTGCAGACTTTGACCTTATAGGATATCAGTGGCCAGTATATTCTCTGATATTCAAGAGATAAAAACCTTGTGTTCTCCTGGGGAAGAATACCTAATCTTCAGTGTCGAAGGAACCTTCCTGACCTTGCTGTTTCCCTCTAAAACCATCACTGAGGGAGCCAGAAAACTTCTGAGAGTTACTATGTATTCGAGTGTATTTGGCTCCAATATCAACAAGAGCCATCATCTTTGTATATTTCTGGAAACCATTGAATACTGAGCTCAAAAGGAGGCTTTGATGAACTTCATTGGCCCTCCTTGGAGGCAATCTTGGCCTGTATCCTATACTCAGGTGTGGGAGGCACCCACCCCCAATAGAACTGTATCCCCAAGGCCTCTAACAGAGCAGGCAGGGGATAAGAGATGGTAGGGGCAGGTAGGGCAAGTATGAACTGTTCATCAGGTTTTAAGGCTTTTCACACAACAACCAACACAACAGTGGGTTGCTAGTCTATTTCTTCATGTGGGGTCACATAGGCAATGAGGTCAAACCATAGTTGCTTCTGCGTTATTTTCACTGGATCCTGTATAACAATAAATTCAGCAGAAGAATGTTCCTGGGTCAGGGCCTGCCTCACTGGCTGGGGTTATCATTGTGTTCCTTTGTATTGGGAGTCAGACAGCATGGGGCATCTAGTTCTTTTATTGTCAACCACCACAACATCCTCCCCTTTACTCTTCTCAGTTTCTTCTCATTTAGCTCTCAGCATCCCAAACAGGCTCTGTCACAAGCACTTGGACTTTAATCCAAAGTAGCTTGCACTCCCCTAGCTTTACAAAATAGCACGCTAAAGTCTCCAACTTATTATCCTGCTCCCTTGCCTCTTCTTCCAGCCCTGAAGCTAGCAGAGTAGTACAAACACACAAGTCTGCCTCTAAGCCACAGGTGGCAAACACAAGTCCCAGGGGCCAAATCCGGCCCTCTACCTTGTTTTATCTGGCCCAGCACCTTGTTTCTACCTGGCGGCAGTGCTGAGCTCCTTGCCCCTAGTTAAGGAGTAGTTACATTTATGTAGTCCTAAAATCACATTCGACCCTTTGAAGGCAATCTTGCGGCTGATGTGACCCCTGGTGAAAATGAATTTGACACCCCTGCTCTAGGCTCAGCTCTTCATACAACTTTCTCACTCAAGCTTCAGCCTCTGGTAGGGCATTAGTGGTGGAGAGCTGACCACAGCTGAGGCCAGTCCACTGCATAGCCATGTGTTTCCCTTCTTTGCTAATGAGAGCTACATGCAGTTCCTCCAATGCACATTCAATGAGCTGGTATTTTTAGAGTATCCCGGCTCTCATTCACCTTGCTCTTATTACACACCACCCTTCCCCACTTAGATGTCAAAGGCCAAACTTTCCTCTATGATGTCTCTTTCCCAAGACCCATTTCTTACATCTCCTGGCTGGCTCACCAATTGTTGGTTTGCAAACTGACCCCCCTAGCCCTCCCAACACACAGAAGACAAGGATGGACCACAGCAAGTGGCAGGCCTCTCCAGATTCATAGGTGGCAGCTTAAACAAGCAAGGGAGCATACTTACTAACCAGGCTTGTCTTGGGCAGCTGGGAGACAAGCAGATCTCTGTACCTGCCCACCATTTTAAGTTTATTTAGAGGCCTTAACTGGGCTGAGTGCTATACAGAGTCCTACAACATCTTACTTTCTCTAGGCTACATAATTGGACAGCTCCTCGTATGGAAATGGTGGGTCAGATGCACATTCCAGGGTCAGGGGAGGGGATGAGGAGCTTCTGACTTGCTGGATTTCGGCTCACAGGTGAACCAGACGCCAAGTCCTTTGCAAGACCTCCTCCAACATTTCCAGGCACATTAATTTCCCTTATTTTGACATATTTAATTTAGAGAACTCTTAGCTATTGGTAATACAGAGCAGAAGGAACACAAGAACTAATCTTCGCTTTCTCCAGAAACCCTATAAAATTACAGCAAGGCATCAGATTTATCAAAACAGATAGTTGAATTAATATAAAATTTTTAAATGGCTGAGAAGTACAGGTATGAAAGCATACTTTTTTATGTCAATGAACTTTGAAAATACTTCAAATCAGAGGCAATGGGTATTTCTGAGGGCAAGGTTAGAAAGACTGACAATTTTTATTTTTCATTTTTATTTTACTTTTTGTAATAATTTGATAGCTAACAAACTTGTGCGCAGAGAATATCCTTTTTTTTAAATTCCATAGAAAATTTGCAAAACAATTTAAAATTTTTAAAATTTAATCTTTATTGTATTTTTTTCCATTATCCTTTAGTCCCCTTATACCACAATCTGCCCAGCAATCACCCACTGTTGTCCATGTCCATGCGTCTTTTTTCCTTTTTAGATGGGGCAGTTGGACTCTCCAGGGTTAGCTCAATTCCAACACCAGGTGATTTCTATGACTCACTCACCCACTGTGCTCCCCACCCATAGAGGATTGGTGTTTGACTGAGAGAAGTGTTTTCAGAATACTAGAAGCAGGTGAGAACAAGGATGCCAACCTCTTGTGAAAATCAGGGTTCCATGTGAGTCTACATACCAAGTATTATTACTCAAAGCTATCTTCTCTCACTAGGCTCCCAGGAGATTCCTAGCTTTCTTATACCCCTTACTCAAGAGACAGATGATTCCTACCTGAAATCTTAAGAAAGACATGGGCCTGGCTCCCAGCTGCACACCTAGTAACTGCATGGCAAGTCCTCCTCCGTACAGAGAACTTCAGAGTAGAATTTTCATTACCTCCCTCATACATATAATCAGGTACCCAAGGATTACCAGATATTTGAGAGAGATTTTAACGTAAAATTCAAAGGCCAAAATAAACAGAAGTTACAATAAACCATAAAGAAACAAAGGCAATGTAACCCAGAGAAGAAAACTTCACCCCAAATCTAAATTAATTTTCCTCAAGGAAATTTAAGAAAAAGTTCTTCCATAGAAACAGAAATTTAAAAAGAAATGAGCATTTAGAAAACATAACAACAACTACAAAAAAGAAACAGCTCTTAGAAAGTGAAAATGGAATAGCAGGCAAAGCATAATTAGAGGCAGTTTGAAAAATAAAGGTCAAAGCAACCCAACTCATTCACAAAGCATGTGCCAAGACCTGCTGAAGAAGCTTTTTTGCAGTGAGGGCTGTTGACCAATATAAAGATTAGAAGTGTCTGCAACCTTTTCACCTGCCAGAAAGGTAGGTGAATAAACATAAATCAATCCCAGTCCAATTGAATAGAACTACCAGTGTTCTGAAATCTCAACCATCCATTAAATTAAATAGAAAAAATATAAAAAAGGGGAAGAAACAAGAGTGTCAGAGGACTTCCAGCCAAGATGGAGTTGTAGGTAGACGCACTGTGCCTCCTTGCACAACCAAAACTAAGGACAAAAATTGAGAAACAAAAAAAAAAAAACCAGAACAGAGAGAAATGAACCGAACAGAAGTCTGACAACCATTCATCCAGACCAGTAAGGAGGGGTGGAGTTGGAGGCCTCAGAGAGGGGTTGAGGGGTCCCGGAAGGAAAAAGCGGTGGCTGGCACATGTGGGTGTGCAGGGTGCAGGCGGCAGTTGGCAGACCCCAGAAGCACAGGGGCAGCTGATGGACCGGTGGCCAACCCTGGGTGCCGGAGGCAACGAGCAGACCCAGTGAGGGGTGCAAGGCAGCTGGCTGTCCACAGTCACACATTCGCATGCAGATAAACCAGGCAAAAAAGGGCAGTGACACAGACCGGGCAACCCAGGGACCCAGCGCTTGGAAACAAAGCCTAAGAGCACTGACTGAAAACACCTGTGGGAGTTGAGTCTGGGAGAATCTACCAGCCTCACAGGAGGCTCCTTGTGGAAACCCACAGAGTCCTGGAAAGTACACAAGCCCACCAGCCTGGGAGCCAGCACCAGAAGGGCCCAATCTGCTTGTGGGAAGTGGCAGAAGAGACTGAAGTCTTAGAGAAAGCAGAGCAGGTGACATTGTTCCCTCTTGGACCTGCTCCCACATACAACGTCACAACCCAGTGACTGAGGTGCCCCACTTTGGTGAACACTTACTAAGGCTCTGCCCCTGATATGCAATAAGCACGACCAGACCAAAGGGGTGGCAAAAAAAAAGATGGCTCAAACAGAATCAAAAGCCCCTCTTCCAGTACTTTTAAGCAAATGAGAGATTGCCAACCTATCAGATGCACAGTTCAAAGCACTGATGATCAGGATGCTCACAGAATTGATTGATTTTGGTCACAAATTAGATGAACAAATGAAGGCTACAATAAGTGAAATAAAGAAAAATGCACACGGAACCAATAGTAATGGAAAGAAAAGTGGGTTTCAAATCAATGGAATGGACCAGAAGGAAGACAGGAACAACCAAACAAAAAAGAATGAAGAAACAAGAATTCAAAAAAGTGAGGAGAGGCATAAGAACCTCCAGCACATCTTTAAACATTCCAACATCTGAATTATAGGGATACCAGAAGGGGAAGAGGAAAAACAACAAGTGGAAAAGTTATTTGAACAAATAATAAAGGAGAACTCCCCCAATCTGTCAAGGGAAATAGACTTCCAGGAAGTCCAGGAAGCTCAGAGTCCCAAAGAGGTTGGACCCAAGGAGGAACATCATAATTACATTAGTCAAGGTAAAAATGAAGGAGAGAATCCTAAAAGCAGCAAGAGATAAGGGGACAGTCACCTACAAAGGAGTTCCCATCAGAATTTCAGCTGATTTCTCAAAAGAGACCTTGCAGGCAAGAAGGTGCTGGAAAGAAGTATTCCAAGTCATGAAAGGCAAGGACCTACATCCAAGATTGTTCTATCCAGCTAAGCTTTCATTTAGAATGGAAGGGCAGATAAAGTGCTTCTCAGATAAGGTCAAGTTAAAGGAGTTCATCATCACTAAGCCCTTATTATATGAAATGTTAAAGGGACTTATCTAAGAAAAAGAAGATAAAAAATATGAACAGTAAAAAAAGACATCAAACTCACAGTTAGTAACAACCACACCTAAAACAAAAGCAAACTAAGCAAACAAATAGAATAGAACAACAGAAATGCAGATCACCTGGAGGGTTAGCAACAGGGGAGTGGGAGGAGGAGAGAGGGGGAAAAGGTATAGAGAATAAGTAGCATAGACAATAGGTAGAAAATAGACAGGGGGAGGGCAAGAATAGTATGGGAAATGTAGAAGCTAAAGAACTTATGACACATGGACGTGAACTAAAGGGGGTGAATGTGGGTGGGCAGAGGGGAGGGGAGTGAAGGGGGAAAATAGGACAACTGTAATAGCATAATCAATAAAATATATTTTAAAAAAAGGGTGTCAGAGGCAAAAAAACAAAAACAAACAACAACAACAACAAATCCTTTGTCATTGCCTAGAAGAGTTACAGTTCTTCCAAAGAGATTAGGATAAACTACGGCTACATACAGGGTGTGGCAAAAGTAGGAACATAGTTGTAAATATGCAAAACACAGGGTTTATTCTTGTCTTATTACTTATTAACTATTGTACTATTTTCCATATAAATGACTCTAAACCTACTTTTTCCCTGCCCTGTACATAAAATTTTAAACAAATAAAAAGTAGGGCAATTAATTAGGCTGGAGGGAAAAAATATATAAAAAAGAACGTATATAGAACACTATTTGATTTAGATACAAATACTTGTACTTAAATGCTGATTTAACAAAAATTGGTGCTAAAACTATACTGGAAATTGAGCAAAAGAGTGGAATAATATTTTTAAATACATATTTATATAATAGAAAAACAATTGATAAAACAAAAGTGGGCAAAAAACCCCCTCAGAGAACAATAATATGCATACACTATATGCAAATATGGAAGCATATAACTAAATAAGGGCCAAAAGTTGACACGGTTGTCCCTGGGTATCAGAAATTGCAAGTAGGAGGATGTGGGCCAGGTAGAATCATGCTTTAATAATAAAGGCTATCTGAGGATTTGCTACACTAATACCTCTTCTTATCTATATCAATGCTACGCACAGACCGGCAGCCTCAGCATCACCTGGGAACTTGTTAGAAGTACAGTTCCCCAGCCCCAACTCATACCTGCTAAATAAGAGAGGAGAGACACAGAAATCTATGTCGTCACTACTTCTGCAGCTAACTCTGAGGCTACTAAAGTACAAGACCACTAATTCATATGAATAGGAAAGTAATACAATTATCGCATTAAGAGAAAACATAGCAGACTCATTAGCAAAGCATGTGCCACAACTTACTGAAGGATCTTTTTCACATATATAATAAAAAATTTGGTACATTTGTATCATCTTCATTGGCCAGAAGAGTGGGTGAATGAACCTAAACTAATCCCAGTCTGGTTGTGTAGAACTACATTGGTTTTGAAAGCTTAACCACCCGTCAGATGGCCCATCAGTATTCTAACCTTTTCTCTCGCATAAACAGTCTCCAGGGCCAGATCTGTTTGCTTCCCTCTTGGAGTACAGCATGTGTCCTCCATGCGATTATAGTCATACAGAACCATTATCTATGACCTTGTAAAATAAATGTAAAAAGTGTTGTACTCCATGAGGCATATATTTCAGACCTATCATTAGGTCAGCCATTTATTTGTGAGCACTCTTCCTATTTTTCACCTGGTACACTTTTAATTCACTGTAATGTCACTACAAATAATTAACTTGAAAAAATATCAGGAATAGAAGAGACATGATCCATTAAGTATAAGCTATATCTAATAGTTAAAGTTGAGTTCCAAGAGCCTATGGAAAAATAATGTACTAGAGAATAGGTCATGAGGAAAAAGGTCCAAGGATAAAACATTACTCACAGGCGGCCTGCTTACCAGAGATAGCAA